>JBAGKO010000016.1:2708395-2718889 GCA_037177275.1 Acacia concinna
GTTGTTTTATTTTATTTATGTTCTTTTATCTTAACTTTGTAATAATTATTTGTATCATTATGTAATTATTAGTATGCATTCATCTAATTTTTATAGGATAAAAACTAGATGTTACATAAAAATTCAATGGCAATTTTCGTTATTACTAACAAAAATTACAAAAAGAGGTTTATTTTGAATTTCTCAAGTATTTTTTTTGGGATTTTACTTTTATTATTTATTATTTTTATTAAATTTTATAAAAAATAATAAATTAATACTTAAAAAAACCTCATGCGAATGAGCCATAGAGGACTTCTACAATTGCAGAAGTCCTCTATGGCTCCTTCGTGCAACTTCTGCAATTACAGAAGTCGTTCATACCTTGAACATGTCAGGTTCAAGTCGTTCATGGTTTGAATGACTTCATCCGAATCCCTCCCCCCTCATGTTCTAAAACATAAATCGTTTTTACTAAAAATGATTTGTTTAAATTGTTCTTATTCAGGTGTTGCATCCTGCTAATTAGTTGTTATCACATTTCTGTAATAAAGGTTACTGTTCACCATATTTTATTAAAAAAAAACTATGTATTAACCTTGAATCAGCCGTACGATTTGAAATCTAAATAGGACAAATAGCGTCGTTGCCCTTTAAGTTTTAATAATTAGTTAATTCTCTAATTGTTTAAAGTAGAAGGTATTGTTATAAAAAAAAAATTCGCCGACAGTGCGAGTTCTTTCCTCTTTGCTAGGGTTTTCATCCCTTTATGGGTTTCTTGCTCTGTCAAGATGTGGCCATGTGCTGCTCCGTCAAATTTCTTCTCTAATCGGAATAGGGTCTCTGCTGTGTTTTTAATGGAGTTGATTGACGACGTTTTGATGTCACGGCTGATGGAAGAGAAGGGTCGAAACGCACCCTCCTGCGGCGGCGACGAGAAGGTTTGCAGTGGGGTTGGCTGGGAGGAGACTTCTAAAGCTCAGCTAATCGAGACACTCTCTGACACAGATCTTTGATGGGTTCCGCCATGGCCTTCGTGGCCGAGATTTGTGGAGTGGCAGTGGAGAAAGGAACACCGCACGACAAAGATCTGGCAAGGAACAGCCACAGAGTCCGACGGTGGCAAGCAAGAAGGCCAAATAGATGGAGGTGAAGAGAGTTGTGCTGATTGTGAAAGATGGGTATTTTCATCTGATCTGAAGATAAGAAGGGATACAGAGCATACAAGGCCAAAGGTACTAACTTTCTTTTCTTTCGACTCTGCGGTTTGTGGCCTTATGAAGGCTCATGATTTTCCTTCTGGTATGATCTTGAGATTGTGTATTGAGAGTGGCTGGTTAGAGTCTCGTGGTGGTGGTGTTTTTCCAGTATTTCCTAAAGCTTATTTAGAAGAGATGATCCTTGGGGTGGCTTGTTTAGATTTTCTTGATTGGGTAGTTTATTATATCTCTTCTTTGAAGTATGCGCTTTGTATGTCAATATATCTAAACCACCTTGGAGCTATCCTTCTGGAATTGATGCGGAAGAATGTTAGTTGGGGTAGAGAAAGACTAGAGGATTCAAGCCCTAAAAATAGCTCCCCTGAGAAGTTTTCAGTGAATTGTTATAATTGGTTGAAGGTAGTCCTTTGTGAAAGGAAGATAGAGTATCGTGGCAATCTATTGTCAAAAGAGTTTGATGCTGGTAAACATTTGGGAAATTTCAAGTTGGGAGTGTTCAGGATGTCCGTGTGCAATGTTCATCATTGGCCAATCATGTACCTGTTCAGTGTGTTGATCACTACTGTTCATCGTTGGGGTAAACATGTGGCTGTTCAGTGTATATGGCATTATTTTCATTTTCAGGCTTGGACTGTAGTTCCCATTCTGTTTATTTCATTTGCTGTGCTTCCATTGATAATATGACAATTGTTGTTCTCCTTGAGCACTTCTTTGTTTCAAGGAAGTTTGTTAGGAACCTCTCTTGCAGGTGCGTTCCCAAGGAAGCGGAATTGGTAGCCGTGAGGTGTGCCAAAGCTTTATTAGGTCTAGCCCTTTAGATTGGGTGTTTCGACTTCTATGTCAGTGGCAAATTTGTAATGTGGGAGTTGTTTTAATCATGCTTTTATGTTCTTGTATTGAGGAGCTTTTAGATTATCAAGTTCTTAGTGTAGTCTCTAGTTTATGGTGTATTCTCTACCTCGTTGGTTGTTTAGATTGTTGTATTGTAAAAGACTCTGTAACTTGCTTATTTTAATACTAGCATTTCCTTTTGTCGGCAAAAAAAGAAAAAAAATTAGTTAATTAACACGGGCGCGCAAAAAAAAAAAGAAGAAGCAAAATAGGAGTATTCAATAAGGAAGAAACAATTTTGTGATTAACAAAAGTCAACAACGCTTGGCGTAAGTGTGGATATTAAACATTATGTTTATAAAATGTCCTTTTTAAAAATGTCTATTACTGGAGGCTGCATCATCCTATGTAAGTTGATGACTTTTTGGAGGCGGCGTCAGATAAGTTGATTGGCCATAATTTTATAAGGCAATCAAAGTTCAAACAAAACTAGCAATATAAAGATTATGTCATACAGTCGTACACCATTTAAAATAACCTATCTCATTTTTCCAAACATTACAATAAATTAAAGGAAGTTTGTCCTCTAACTTTTTCTTTTAAATTAAAATTTGGATTCTAACTCCACCAAATATTAGGAAGGTAGCGTTAATCATTATATACCTCAAGGAAGCCGGATTCTTTCCATCCCTTGTGCCTCCTTAACTCTAAAATTGTGTCGTTTTGGGGAAAAGGGAAGGATTGTACTTTTTTTTTTAAAAAAAACATATTTAGCACTGTGAAGGATTTTTTTAATGGCGCCTAGTATCATAAAATGATTTTTTATGCATTTATCACTGTAAAATATTTTTCTAGTTGCAACTAACACCTTAACTTAGGATATTTTTCCACCCTCAAATATTTTTTTTAGTAATACTGGATTTCTTAAATTAATTTTTTCTATTTATACATTTTGCGTGTTAGGGAAAACATATTTCATAGTGCAGCTTTTTAAATACTGGGTGCTACTTAAAAAAAACTCACGCAAAGGAGCCATGAAGGACTTCTGAAATTGCAGAAGTCGTTTATAGTTTGAACAACTTTATCCGGATCCCTCTTCCCTCACATTCTAAAACATAAATCGTTTCTATTAAGAACGATTTCGGGTGTTGCATCATGCTAAATTTTTTTTATTGTATTTATGTAATAAAAGTTACTGTTCATCATATTTTATTAAAAAAGCTTCCAGAAAGAGTTTTGGTTTGGTGGTTATGTGACTTGGTCAAATAAATGACAGAGTAAGAATTTATTTTATCAAGTGATGGAGAGTCCTTAACATCACAAATAACAAGATAATATCAAGAAAGAATTCTAGAAAAAGACATTGGAAATAGGGAAAAGATAATTCAGTACAGCAAAATCAGAAAATTTCAAATAAGTTTGTTTTATACTTTTTTTAGGTAATTACGAAAATGCCACTGAATTTTTCACAACACGAGTTTTGTAATTCACAATATGAGTTTTGTAATTCATAACACCAGGTACTACGTATTTACAACTCACAGTATAAATACGTAGTACCTGGTGTTGTTAATTTGGATACTCGTGTTGTAAATTACGAAATTCGTGTTGTGAAAAATTCAATGGCATTTTCGTAATTACTTAAAAATACAAAACAGACTTATTTAAAATTTTCTGATTTCGCTGTACTGAATTGTCTTTTTCCTATTTTCAATTTCTTTTTTTAGAATTTTCACTAATATGAGTGTAGTTTAAAAAAAAGAATCTTAGTATTCACAAATTGTCGCGGACTTGTTCTCGATATTTAACTCATGACAAATAAAATATAAACCACGGGTATCATGAGATGGAATCGCAAAATGTTAAAAATTGGGGAGTATCATCCTAACGAATAGTAATATTTAAGCATTTTTATGTGTAGACTTTGACGTGAGTACAGTGTATTTTGCCGGGTTTGAGAAATAATTCTCTGTATTATTTTTATGTCTGGACTATCTTTGATGTCGGTATAGTGTATTTTGCCATTAATTAACACGTGGTGAGTGTTACCGTTTGTTGGCTGCCCTTAGGAAAGTTGGCATTAAGACGACTAAAAAAAAAAAGTTTCATGACACATTCTTTTTTTAAAGAAGTCTCTAAGAATTGGACTTATATTAAATTTGATTGTAAAATGATTTTTTTTCTCCTTTTGATTAAAAAAGAAGAATAGAGCCCTTACCAAGAGAAAAGAGAAGTGTTTCTTTAAGAAGGAAGATGATTTGAGTCTCATTCTGATTTTCTAAAGGTAGGGTTAGTTGATAATCACCCTGATGTGAAGGATGATCTTTGTAAAACTCATGTGGGCCAATTCATTGTTGGATTGCCCTTAGTAGAGCTTATAATCATCTACTGAAAAATTTGTGAATTGACTGATGTGGTTCATCATCTTGAGTTACTGAACACTATGCATTTTGGGTTCAAACGCCATTACATCTTCCCACAATCTGTCTCTTTGGGTTCAAAATCTATACGTGTCATACACAACTTCTTATTTTGTTTGTTTGTCTCTCTTTTCTCCGGAATGCATCCTTTGTTTGCATCCAGTGAGTTCCTCTCTAATAGCCTAATTTACTCTGCCATGTCATGTTAGTATAGACAAGGATTTAATATAGGGCCCCCCCCCCACTCCAAGCTAACAAATTAGATTTTCATATAAACTGCAAATAATGAAGAAGTGGTTCCTGTATGGATAAAGATTCTTTGAAGCAAGAGTTTGTGGGTATTATTTGTAGACCATTTTCACCTACAGTACAGAAAAACCCGAATTTTGACATATAAAGGCATAAACTATCATAGTATACAAATTTGAATTGATTAAAAGCAGCGAGATCATTTATGGAAGCTTGAGTATAAACTTGTGGGGCTCTATCCTGTATTCCTCATAACAGGACAGCTTGAAACGGCTTCCTCCTCAGAGACAGGGCCCTTGCAGAGAGGTCCAAGCAGTTGGGCGGGGTCGTAAAAGAACTCCACCTTCACTATTTTCTCATCTTCATCCAACTGCAACCACAAACAGGTATCACTAAAACACAGGAAACATACATAACAGTCAGTCACTTTGGTTTGATAGCTTTGGGGTTAGAGCAAGTTACCGTAAAAATGCCTATTCCATATAACTCAATCTTTTCTCCAGTTGGGGCATGGCCTTTGAAAGGACCCTCCATGTAACCCCAGTGCCTGAACTTGAAAACATTCACAGGCGGTCCACTATACGCCTGTATAATCTCCAGAGCAAACCCTCGTGGGAAAGTAGTTGTAAAAGCCTTGTGAGATGACTCTGCTGTTTCTTCATCTGGATTGTATAGCTTAAATTTGTCTGGCAGGGAGGTCTGTAGTAGTGGGTTATATCCTCCACCAAGCTTTTTTTTCTCTTCAATAGTCACAGGCTCCCTTCCTGTGAATGGTGATTAGTCAAAAACATAAGCTTGCTTCACGAGTTTACAGTTAGAGAATACTGTTGATTTGTTGGTTATGGGGTGTTATTACCGTTTAGGCTGAAAGTATATTTCTCTGGGTCCAGTGATCTGTACTGGCTGGAATCTACCTTGTGGAAAACTTCCATTTCCCAATTCTTTAGGAGAGTCTGCATCTTCTCCTCCATCGAACCCGGTGGCCATACCTTCCAGAAAAAAAGCATAATACATAGAGTTAATTGATATCAGCAAACTCATTATTCCTAGAACAAGACAGAGAGAGAGAGAGACACGCACACACACCTTGGTTCTGCCTTCTTCAAAGAGCTTGTTGACAACATCATAATTAGGAGTGCCACCAAATCTCCATTTGGTGTTCTTCTCTGCATCTCCATGCAAGAAAGTGCGGTATTTGTCCCCCATCACTTCACACCAGAGTGAGTTATGTGCAACTTGAAGTACAGGTTTTATAATGTCCTCCCTCGTGAAGTAAGGAGTTTATTCAATCCAGTACCAGTAATGCAAATTGAATTTGTCGACCAAAATCCTAATTCCAAAATTTAAAAGTAAACAGTACTTCTTGAATTAAACTGATGTATTGGGTGGTTCTCGGACTTGGTCAAACAAATAATAGAGCAATTAAGAACTTATTTGCATTAAAGATAATATTAATAAATCCTGGTATGATTGGATGTAATAAATTGTATTGAAGTGTGGTTTATAAAAAAATCAGACTATTCCCAAAATTGCGCTGATTTATTCTCGACATCAAAGATAATATTAATAAATCCTGGTATGATGGGATGCAATAGGCAGATATGAGCCAAGAGATCAGGACCTGGCATATTCACTGTTTGTTAGATTTTCTTAATTCAAAATTTAAAAGCATGGGGCCCACACTCCACATTGTCTTCTCGCACGCGCACACATTTAGGAAAAGTAGTAATTTCGCTCTCACCCACTCCCACAAGACACAGGTGGGATAGAGTCAGTAATACGGTTTTTAACTGTGGGATGAGCCCGTTCAAACTGAAATATAGGTGGTTTGTGTTTAAAAAAAGTGGAACCGTTTTTTAGTGGATCTTTTAGGCTCGAACCCATATGGGCTCAACCCGTGGCGGTTCGGACTGGTGGGCTCACTGTTAACCGTATTTTAACCGTATTTTTTTTTAAAAAAATACGTGCAAGCCCAAGTGTTGAAGGTCAAGAAAGTGTTACAACTTCTTCACATCATGTTTCAAATTATGAAGCTTCAAATTCCAACACTATTAATATTGAGTGATTGTTGATTTGTTGGTCACTTTGTAGTTTGTATTTCTTTAATGCGTGGAGTGTGGACTATTAATTTGTATCTTTTAACTTGTAACTTATAAGTGGAAGTTGACTTATTCCAAACTTCTAGTGGACTTATTAATTATTATCTAAAACTTTTTAACAATTTCTTTATTGTTTAGTTTTGAGTTGTGACGTTCTGGAGAAAAAATTTTCAATGCCCAATTTTTAAAAGAAAAGTTTATAAAATAGGAGGAAAATATGGGCTGGCCCGCCCAAACCGCCAGCCCAACGGTTCTAGTTTAGACTTGGTAAATGTTAACCCATATAAATATGGGTCTGGTAAATGTTAACCCATATAAATATGGGTCTTTTAGACCCGAGCCTATATGGTCTCAACCTGTGGTGGTCCGCCCATATTACCGGCTCTACTTATATCAAAGTTCCTCTATCTATAAAGCTTTAAAAAAAAAGTTCGCCGAGCTAGTGCAATTTCTTTTTATTCCTTCGTTAGGAAATAAATTTTTATTTTGCCTGAATAGGTAGAATTTCTGTCTTAGATACTCTAAATCCTAAATCAAATTGTGAGATTTAAAAAAACAAATAGTAAAAAGTTAGTTAAAAGTAAAAAATATATAATAATTTTTTAAAAAATGTCCCTATTTATAAATTGAAAAAAAGAAAGAGTAATGATGAAAATAGAAAAAGAAGAAAATGTGTAGTAAATAAATAATGTGAGAGAATGAGGGTGAAATAGGTAAGAGTGCATTTATTATTGAGACAAAGTCAAATAATATCTTATAAAAAAAAGGATAAACTCATTTAAATAAAAGTATCTTACATAAAACAGACAAAAGAGAGTAATATATGAATTTTTTTTTGAACAATTTACTATTACAAATTAAAATAGAGTCTGATATTTTGACATCGAAGAAAATGACAGAAAAGTCGAAATTGAAAGTTTTACTAAATAGGTGAACCTGGCCTGTTGATACCTTAATGGTACACCAATTTTTTAAAAATAGAAAGTACAAGAGCATAAAAATTTCTAAAATTCATTGACAAAGCACATTTATTCCTACGTGAGATCACAGAGCTTTTACATAGTTAATATAATATTTAGTCCCTCAAAATTGTCCATACTTTAATTTTTATCTCTTAAATTTTAAATAAGAGATTTTTGTTCCTTAAGTTTTATTTTATTTAAAAGAGTGTCCTATCATTCAATAAAAATATGGACTATTTTGTCATTAAATGACCAAACCTTTTGTTTGAACCAAGACTAAAAGATTATATAATAAGTTTAAACAAAACATTATTATTATTATTACCAAAACAGAACATTATTATTAAATTTACACATTAACCATTTATTTTATAGTCATAAAAAATTTATAATATGTTTTATGACATATAATTATAAGTTGACTGAGTGGTTTATATTTGTAAAGAGTTTTGATTTTGGTTTAATAATGTTTTCCGTCATTCTTCATCACATACTTTATGGTGTCTAAAATATTAATTCCATAATATTTTATAAGGACTTAGATATGAGTCTAATAAAGTTGATATATAGTTAACATAGTTAAGTATACTGATGTGATTTATGCGTGATGGCAAAAATCAGATTTGGTTAAATCACAAATACAAAATGAAGAATCGTTAGGTATATGAACATTAAGTTTTTTTTTTTTTTTAACTGAGAACATTAAATGAGTATAAACCTATAGAAAAAGCAATTTAGATCAAGTCTAAAAAATAGATCAATGATTTTAAATGAACAAATTCGATTTTTAATTAAAAGGATATGTTTTTGAGTTTAACTGGTTTTTGTTTTATTCTGAGAATATGCAAATCAATTTTGTTTTATTTAGAAATCCAAGTTAGTCTATTGACAGCCACATCATCAAATTTTAGACGGTGGAGCACTAGAGCTCACATAGTCATTGTTGTCAAACTTATAGGTTAACTTTCGATTTTCCGTTACTACCTTATAAAATTATGTTATGTTTACACTTAAATTCGTTATAGTCATAAACTCAGTAAAACTTACAAGTTTATCTATCAAGTTTATTGATTTTACATTTTTATCTTATAAAATTGTGTCAACTTGCTATTTGAACTCATATTATTTTATTCAATTAAATCATGTTCAATGACTTTAGATAGTAATTTTATATAATTTTTTTTATTAAATATGATAAATTATACATGTTTGTTGATGATTTAATTTCAATTATTCTTATTTAAAATATATTTAAATTAAATTATTTTGTATATTATATATTTTTAAAACCTATTTATTAATAAAGACAAACTTCTACAGATTTACGATTAATTCAAGCATGTAAACTTGGATTATAGAAGGATGATGGTGGTGCACGGTTGTCCACAGGGAGGGTCTGTGGTCATGAATTCAAGTTTAACGATCAAAACCAGTTGCATTCTACAAATTTGACTGAATTAAGTATTAATCAATCAAAATGGTGGAATTCAAATAAACGATCTAGAAAATATGAGAGAAATACCATAATTTATAGAATTGGAAAACGCATGCAAAGACAACTGACAACCTGCCAGATAGTTGCAGAATGCGTGTACAGAGAAAACATGAAAATATGCAGAAGAGATAATGGAAGGCCTTTAAGATTCTAGCTATCTCCCAAAGACACTGCATGGTTTATTCCATAACCTTTTGCTTTCTTTTCCTTTACCCTTTTGGAGCATTTTCTGGCTAGCTTCTGGAAACACTTACTAGCAGCCTTCTACTGGATTCTTCTTCAGCCAAGCCTTGATTCATGTTGGTTACAGATCCTTGCACAATATATCTTTCCCGTGCCCATTTCACATATTTTCTTGCACATATTGGGGCCTATCGCAAAGTTCAATATTTCATGCAGTTTGCTCATACTTTCACCATTCTTAATATTCTTGTCAAAAGTGGAATAACTATCAATGCATAAAATTATATAATGGAAAATTTGTTGATACATTTCATTCCTCACTGTCCCGTCTAGTGGGATAATACTTGTCGTCGTCGTCGTCGTTGTTTTTCCATACCTAACTGCCATCTGGAGATTGGAGATTAGGTGACTTATTCCTCATTAGTCTTTATGACTGTCCTTGTTTCCTTAGCTTATGTTAGAAGATTTGAACATTTTTTTCTCTTTTAAGTGTTAGGCTAGATCTCCAAGTCATTGCAGTGGATGAATAAAATTACAGTTTTCTCTGCTTGGGCTGTACATTGCTGGAGCTAGCAATGCTAATATTTGGATGTGGTAAGTTATCTCCCAAACGTGCCCTGTTTTAATTTGTAGTTGATGGTTTCTGATGTTGATGCAGGAAGAGGGAATTCTGAAAGGACAAGAACTGGAGAATGCCATCTCAGATGCTGACTATGTCAACGCAATCCAAATTGCTTTTGAATTGCGCAGGCCTTGTAGACCTTTTGAGTTACTTGCAGATGAGTTGTGTGCAGGAAGAAAGAACCTGAAGATCATATGGACAGCACCCTTAAGGCTCTAGAGAAGGAGGAAGAGTTACGCCAAGTGTTTGAATATCTTCAAGAATGGAACACAAGGCCTAAGGTATGTTATGTTTAGGTTGCAATTCTATTATCTTTTGCTGGTTTTCTGCAACTACTCCTTCGGTTTTAAATATAAGATTCATTTGATTTTTTAGAAAGATTAAAGACAATACATAGATTACTTAAATATATTATATGTAGTGTATTATTATAT
>JBAGKO010000016.1:2726633-2738124 GCA_037177275.1 Acacia concinna
TCTTGCGCCAAAGCTCGGAGACATACTTGTAGGGACCTATATCCAAGAAGATAACATTAAAGAAGATCAACATTTCTTCACTTTCAATCGATGATATGACGAGAAAAATGAATCAGGAGAATGCAAAATTTGCAAATCATACATACCCATCGGAGCAAGGAACGACGATGACGAAGACGACGCAGTTAGGGTTTCTGAGGCAAAGGAACGTTAAATAGATATATGTACATTGGGTCGGGTTAAGATCGAAGGAATTGGGCCCCATCTTACAAAATAAATTGGGCCGGATACTTCTTATCATAATTCTAGCACTCTAGTTTTTAGGGTGAGTATTGCTTTGTTTTACCTTATAAATAAAATTAATACTTGTCTTGCCGGCTTTTTTAATAAAATACAACAAATAGTAAAAGTTATTATGGAAATATTATATAAAAAAATATTTAACCAAATACAATACTATAAATTGTTCCTGTCAAGAACGATTTGTGAAATCATTCTTGTTCAGAACAATTTACATGGAAATCATCTCAGAGGGGGCCCATAGTAAAAGTCGTTCATGTCATGAATGACTTCTTCATTATAGAAATCGTTCATCACCAAAACGACTTCTAGCCAATTTTTTTTTATTAATTTATTGCTATTTGTAAAATTGAAAATAAAAAATTAATAAAAATATATAAATAGATATAGATTAAAAAATATATCTGCAAAGAACATGTATAATGCCAACATACACAATGCAGATGGTAATTATTTATTAATAATCATTGTTATCCGATAATAATTGTATGAGTGCATAAAATAATTACATAAGGATGCAAATAATTATTACAAAGTTAGGATAAAAGAACATAAATAAAATAAAACAACCCTATAAATAATGACTGCCCGTGCCACATCTAGTTCTTGCACGCATTCGTCGTGGCCATTGTTCTTGTTGTTCTTGTGCATCAATTTGTTCAGGTTGAAGGGTACATTTATCTGTATAGTTGATTATGCATTTGGATCAAAAAGCTACGGCGATGCACTTAGACTAACGAACTGTCTAGGAGTGGCAAATGATGAATTTCACGACCCACCACGTTCAAAAGTAGAAAGATTGTTGTATTCAGCCAAGAATAATGTATAGTTATCAAGTGAAGATGTGAATGACTGAGATTGATATGGATAAGGTGGGCTGGACGGGGTTTGAAAATGGGAAGATGACGGTGGTGAAACAAAATAAGGTTGTGTGAAACTTGAACTGCCTTCTTCGGTTGTAACATTTTCATGCACATTCAGAGGTTGGGTGGATAGGTAACCGCGATGGCGTCTGCTTGGCCTTTCATGAGGAATTTGTGGCCAAGGCAGCTTATTTGCTGGAGGAGCATATCGAGGACTAACGTCAAGTCGTGGCTTTCTAAGCGCAAGTAGGATGTTTCTTGAATCTTGCACAACTCTATCTCGCAAAGGAATACAGTCCTAGCATCTGTCACGATCATTAACTATTGGCCTGTATAACTGCTCTGCTATGTCCGACTGAAATAATTAATAAAACACAGGGTTATAATACATTTGATATGAAGAAAAAAGCAAGGAAAAGGAAACGCTACCGCACAACCAGTATCACCAGTAGTTGGTTGAATCCATCATCTCGTATGTCGCCAATATCATTGCATGTATTGAGACGTCCTTTGAATATGATCGTGTGCCAATGGAGCAACAGCAACATGTGACCAACTATGCCACGTACTAATGTAGTTTGAGGTATAAGTCACCCAATTTGTCTCTGTTCTGCCCCGTAGTTGCAGTGAGTGAGCATTCTGTAAATGAACAAGTGGGCCTGAAATTGGTTGTTACCGATCAAACTGGCGTAGCACACGATCTGGATAATATCATTCTACAAAATTGAAGCATATCAAAGGCACAGGAGCAAGCCATATTTTCGATATATGTGTGCAATACTCTGAAATCAACTGTTGAGCCTCAACAAAATCGTATGGCTGCCAAATGATCTCATCATCCACCATTTTGTCAAAGAAACCTCTATATCAGATCAAAGTCTGGTCAACTGGATGAGAAATGTGTCTCACATGTTGTCACCTGTCATTAGAAAAAGTAACATCATAATTTGTATAAATGTAATTATATAAATGCGAATGAGACCTTTTGTAGGTGAAGTTTACTAAACCCGAATCCAACGGAGGTGACAAATTATATATATAATTATGGGTCTGGATACGGAGGCCATTGTGGTGCTGTCATAGGGAAGTGATCACAGGCCCACATATGTAATAACGACAAGCATCCTCCAATATTTAACTCCACTAGGTCTGTAGCATTATATAGCTCTCTGTAAAGATGAGCCAAGACCGTTGATCCCCAACTGTAAGGATGTGTTCAAGCATGTGTGGGGACCATTGTATTTTATGATCTCCCATAAGTTTCTATATTATTTCCTACAAGCCCTAACTCTTTAATTACAACTGTCTCTATAGTGTATACATCGATATTCTTCATCCTTTTTGTAGCAAACATATACCCTATATGTATGATGCACTCAAATAAAGTATAGCTTGATTGCACATCTTAGAGCTTAGATGTCGTTGAACATCTGTCCAATAAATAACTCTTCATTGTCGCTAAAATTTAGACTTGCTTCTAAATGACCGAACTCATGTGACATATGTGACTCATCATAAATTTGTGATAGGAAGGTAATTGCATGATCGTTGTGGTCATTCCTCACTTCATGGTCACCATCACTATCTTCATCATCATCCTCGTTGGCAAAGTTCATAAAAGAATCATATTCATCCTCATCAATAATGTCTTCTACATAAGGCAGAGGAGATGCTGGTCTATTGGTGTCACTCCTTATGGGACGCTCAAATGAGTGGAAATGCTACTCCTCATTCGTAAACATGGGTCCCTGCTCTATTACATTAATGTTGATGCTACTTGATGGAAGCATATTTCCACCAAAATTTATCATCTGTTGTGACTCAACATTGCCATCATATGGTAAATCACATATGTTGGCATACAACTCCGCACATTTCGTGTAAATTGGTAAAGATCGAGTCATTTCCCACATTTCTTCTACATCTGCATCTTCTTTCAAATTATATCGTCAGTAGTATGGCGGATTTAACCATGTAGGATATCTATATACTAAGTTTGTCACAATTTGATTGGGACCAAGTTGTAACTTCCTACCAATCACTTTCTTTAGTATGTCCAAACTTATATTTGGGTCAACTTTTATTACTTTCACGCTATCACACTCAAATGTTTCACTGGAAGGCCCATCACAAATTTGTTCATTTACAAATATACACATTCTCCTTTCTATTCTCAATTATATTTCCTACTTAATGCATTACAAGTTATTAATTGACCGACAACAAATTGACACAAAATCATACATATATATCAACAATCTAAAAAAATGTGCATTAACAAAATCACATTTTCTCTTGGGATTTTATGTTAATTGTATTATTTGATTTATAGGTTCTACAATCTTAAATTTTTCCAACTTACTGTTTTATTATGAAATTAAATTATTTTAACACCTTAGGACAGTATTTTGAATTAATATTCACTACTTGTGATTTCATAAATTTGTAGTATTTATTCTATTGTGACATTATATATGTGGACTCTTCCATGTACAAATATTAAGTATATAAGGACTAAAAGATTATTTAGACAAAAAAATTCCTTACCTTACAAAATATTTCCACCTAAATTATCTCTAATGTTTTCATCCAAATAGGCTTATAAATTTTTATAACTACAATATGTGTGTATTAATATGTGTATTATTTTCTATTTCTATGGATAAAGTGGGTAGGATAAAGGTGCCAGACCAGACACTTAATAACAATATAAAACTATTTTTTCAACAAAAAAAAGTACAAACAAGAACGAGGTCTTTGTATTTCTAAATTTCATTTCATTATGAATGAGTGAACATGTTTTCCTAAAGTACAAATTTTACTTGCAACCATAAAATATAATCAAAGACATTGAATTTTATAGACAACGTTAAAAGTTTATCTACAATTGACTTTGTATAAACTATATGACATGTTACTTCTTTATAGATTAATAAGATTCAAAAGATCTTTCTACATATCATCACATATTCATATACAAATATTCATAAGAAAATAATACATTTGAACTTAAAATATTCAGATCTTACACTTCGCACAAATTTCATACACATAAAATAACATACTTAGAACGGCAAAAAAAAAAAAGAATCACATATTCATAAGAAAATAATACATTTGAACTTAAAATATTCAGATCTTACACTTTACAAAAATTTCATATAGATAAAATAACATACTAAGAACTGGCAAAACAAAAAAGAAAGAATCACATATTCATAAGAGAATAATACATTTGAACTTAAAATATTCAGATCTTACACTTCCTAGTAATCATATATAACACAGTATACTTACAGTTAAGTAAGAGGCTCCTATTTGATCTTCCAACTTCTTTAGAAATACAGACCGCCTACAAATAAAATAAATAGCAACATTATAGTTAGTAAGATCATCAAAAATATTTCAAACTATAAAATTCAAAGAAATTATATACAACATTACTTACTATAATTATAAGGATCCCAAACTTCTAAATACCAGCGCAAAGTAAGTAAGAATGGAGAAGAAAGTTGGAAGGAGGGATAAGAGACACATAAATAAAGAAGTGAATAAAGCTGAAGAAGGAAGCTGAACAAGGGAGTGAATATGTGAATGAATATGAAGGAGGAAGTTGAAAACGTTGAAGATGAAGGAGTGAGTCGTAGCCTATTTATAGATGAATGAAGATGAAAGCATATTGCAAACTTCAAATTTTTTGAAGTGAGGATGAAGGACACTACACACTGGTCGGGCGTGGGTGTGTACTTGGGGGTGTCATTCACGTGAACGACTTGTGTCCGAATCCCCCTCTCTCCCCACTTCTTTTTAACACAAATTGTTTTTAACAAGAATGATTTGTTTAACTCATTTTTATTAAGAATGATTTCGGGTGTTGCATCCTGTTAATTATTTTTTTATTGCATTTCTGTAATTAAGTTTACTGTTCATTATATTTTATTAAAAAAGCTGAGATGTTCTGAGAGAAAGGTTTTTTTTTTGTTCTTTGTTAAGGTTCTGAGGGGTACGGTTCTGAGGGAGATGTTATGATGAAGAAGCAAATTCATGTTTACGATGAAGATGAAGTAGATAAATCGATGGTTCTTGAGCCTCTGTTTTCGTTTTTGTGTTAAGGGTATTTTTAGTACTTTTAAAGTGCATCAGATGCCCGTTATATGATTTTAAAAGAAGTGTGACTTTTACCCTATTTTAAAAACTTGATTGTCACTTTTACAAAAAAAAAAAATTATAGAGGTGGGTGCATTATCAAAAAATCAGTGGTAATTTTGCAGCTTAATCCATAAATGAATGAACTATATTAGACTTTTTTTAACAGGGAGTATTATTTTTTTTTAATTGGGATTTAATTTTTTGTCGGGATTCGGGATCTTGTGCGGTGGCCAACCAATTATCGGTTGGTTGGCAGATTCAGATACTAGTTTTAGTTAGAAATGCGTTTCACAAAATTTCAGGCGTTTGGTTGGTGATCGAATCGCGGGCCCGAGTGAGGAAGCCTGGCCACTGTAAGTTACAATGAGGCCTCAGATCGTGTTGTTCGGAGATTCGATAACGGAGCAATCCTTCCGACCTGGTGGATGGGGTGCTGCTCTTGCCAACTCCTACTCTCGCAAGGTTCTTTTCTTGTTTTTTTCCGTCCTTTGTCCTTGTTCCCATCAGAGATCCGAAATTTTCTTCTGGCAATGCATCAGAAATTAACAAGTTTTTATTTTCTTGCATTGCGAAGGGTGATGTTCTCATTCGCGGTTATGGTGGATACAACACTAGATGGGCTTTGTTCTTGTTGCATCACATATTCCCTCTGGTAATTTGCTATCTTATCTTTATTTCTTCACTAATATGTATGTTTACATCATACTTCAAGCTGTTATCCCAGTATATGACTACGCACTGTTCCTTTTGATTTACATATGGATAATTCAGCTGCCGTTATTCCTCAGTACTAAAATCACTTAACTCCTAAGTAGCACGCTTGCAATATTTCTTTTTTGGGTGCTTTTAACCATAGACGATCCTCTGTTTTCCCCCCTTGCTAATGGAAGAAAAAATTTGACTTGACACAGCTTTTGTTAAGCATCAGACAAAACGAACGGCTGATTTAATCAATGTTCTCCTGGACGTATTTCTCTGCTTATAAAAATTTAGTAGCCTCTGAAGATTTGGTTTAAAGATTCAAGAATCTGCTGGTTTTAGCTGTGTCATAGTGATGTATCGATTCAATATTGGACCTTTCATTAACATCTGCTGGATTTCGTGTACTCTTCTGACACTTCTTGCTGCACCCAACACTGAAGTAATATTTCCTATTGATACATAATTTGTCTAACCAAAAAAAAAAAAAAATCTATTTTACTTAGTTTGTTATACTACGAGGCAGTGCTTGATAATATATTTGAGGCTCGGCAAATCACTACATTAATGGTTGAATTCCTAGTGTTGTAATAGCGTGGCTTCTTTTTCAGGACTCAACCAAACCTCCTGCTGCGACCACAATTTTCTTCGGTGCTAATGATGCAGCTTTGTTGGGAAGAAGTAGTGAAAGGCAACATGTACCTATTGAAGAGTACAAGGAAAATCTTAGAAAGCTTGTTCGTCATTTGAAGGTCAAATTTTGTTGTTTCACTTTTCAACAACCTGAAGCAGTTTGCTAACAACCTGTTCAGTCTTTTCAAATCATTATCTGCTATTTTGTGCACCGTTTGTTAGATTTTATCTATAATCTAGGATAATATAATTTAATCTGGATTTATGTTTATCCTAATTTCTGCCGATGGTATATATTATATCTATGCATACGCATCTCTTGCTTTACATATCCTGATTTACCAGTTCAAAGTGTATTAGTTGTATAGCTTGCAACAATATATGGCAATGTCTTGAAGATAAGATCAAGAGTTGACTCACAGGAACTGTATTTTATTGTTGTCTCGAGGATTTTTTCATTGTATAAATTTGAGATTATCTTCTTCTATATGATATAAATTTGACTTCTGGGAATGTTATGTAAATTGAATTTCAAATAAAGTACTTTTTTCCTTTTTTGTCCTTGGGAATTCAGTATAATGATTTAGATTTCTTTCCATCTTGTGCTTTGCCTCATTGGGAGGAGTATCCTAATGTTGAATGTGAAAACAATCAGGGCATAGCGTGAATTGGACCTGTATTCCATTAAGTGCCAATCATATGATGTTTTGGAAAAAGATATAGAGATGAAATCAAAGAGGAAGGGAGAGATTTAGACAAAAAAAATCTTCCTGAACCATGATTCACTTCTTAACCCCATGTCACATTGGTATATATTGAGAAATTGGGCAGGCAAACACCTCTGGTGAACTACCACAGTAACTTCCTATCTAACTAATCATCTACTGTCCATATCATCTGATCTAACACTATTTCATCTCTGGGCAAAATATTGCAGGAATGCTCACCATCTATGCTAATTGTGCTTATTACTCCACCGCCAATTTGTGAGGAAGGCCGTGATGCTTATGCAAGGTAGGATAGATTCTTTCTCTCATTTTACTTTATAGATTCAATATCCAAAATCTGCATTCTTTATGGTCAACTTCTCACTGTGCCATGCATGCGTATTTGCTAACCTTACCAAAAGTATTGAATAGAAATGTTCCCTTTGGCATTTATCTTCTTGCAATTCCTAGAGGCAAAATCAGCAGGTGAACTTTTAATTTGTAACTTATTCCTCCAGACTTGTTGGTCCATAAAACTTGAATGCTTTAGTAGAGCAAGAGACTTATGGGTCACATAAACTTTCCGTCAGTAAAATGATTATTTACTTTATCTTTAACAGGTTTTCACTGTCTTGCAGATATTTATATGGTGAGAATGCCAGAATACTGTCAGAAAGAACAAATGAAGTAACAGGTGAATATGCAAAAGCTTGCATTGAAACAGCTGAGGAATTAGGCGTTCGCTTTGTCAATCTTTGGTCCAAGATGCAAGAGACAGATGGCTGGCAAAAGAAATTTCTAAGGTTTGTGATGTTTTATCCCTGGACACTTGATAGAACAGGTCAATATTATTTAAGTTTGACCCTGTGCTGTTGTTACAGCATCATGGATGTTATTCTTACTTTCTAGTCTATTTGATTAGACATCATATGAGGAGGGAATTTAATATTGAAAAATGTGAGGACAACCTTGACTGTAACACACCAAAAAAGTGAAATATATAGTCAATATGTTCACGTGAAGAACAAAAATTACAGGTTATAAAAAAAATAATATGAGATTCATTTAGATGCATACTTCCGTGGCCAATTTAACTTGCCATTGCTTTTCCTTTAGCCATATAAAGATTTCTGCGTTGTTGTTTTTCAGTGATGGCTTGCACCTTACACCAGAAGGAAATGAAGTAGTGTATGAAGAAGTCGCAAGGGTATTCAGAGAGGCGTGGCTTTCTGCTGAAGAAATGCCATATGATTTTCCTCACCACTCACAAATTGATGGCAAGATTCCTGAGAAAGCTTTCCAGCAAAAATGTTTGTGAGAATTGTGATATCCACAGACTCTTTGGGGGTTGAACTTTCGCTATGTTGTATTGTGCTCATTTTAGTGGAATTGGTTGGTTTTTGTTCCTGAACTAGATGGGTTTTTCCATTAACAAGATTGAAATTTTTTCATATTCAGAGCCACTAGCACTAGAAGCAGTCAAGATGGGCTCGGTGGGTAGGGTGGTTAGGTAGGTTGGGTTGAAGGTTCATCTGTTCCGTTTTGTTTTTAAGTAAGAGTGGTAGTCACTAACAACACAAAGTTACAAGTGAGAATGCACTCACAACCTACTACTTACAAAATAACACCTATGCCATTGGACTACAAGGAATTCGGCTCATCCTTACATTTTATACATGGGCCACTTCATCATAACCCTAGGGTGGGCCAGCTCATATATGATATATTGTAGAAATTTTGTATAATTTATGCAATAAATCCTCAATGTTTTCTAAAAAGGTTAATTGCAATATTTCCCCCCTTAAGTTGACTTGCTCATATAAACTCGCACAATTTTCACTTTAAATTTATAAAGACGAAACTTGAGTGAATTAGAATCAAAACGTGGCTTTGCAGAATTATGGTATCCATAATTTAGGTTGTTTATTTTGATGAAATTTTATTGATAGAGTGCAATATTGTTAGTACCATTTATATAGCTGACCTCATTTAATATGATAAGATTTTATTGTTATTATATTTTGATGGAACTATTTTTTCATCTATTAGCTTGTTATTCGTAAACAACCACAAAAAAAGAAAACGATCATTACAGCAATCTTCCCTTTTCTTGAACATATTAGTAAGGGGGATATATTTTATTCATTTATGATTTTTTTTTGGGATAAATTATTCAGTTATACTTTATTTTGAACCTCCGGTAAAATACCAATTAAGTTGGATTCATGGCTTCAATTAATCATCAATTAATCTTATTTAAAAGCAAACACATTAATGGTCACAGTTAAAGGCTTAAAGTATAATGAGCGTACTATCACTTGCCCTCTTCCCCTGACAAGTTAACCTATTGTTTTTTTCAAATATCTATAAATTAACTAAATCTTATTATCTCATATTAAGGAGTGAAGAAAGTATCACAACAGTTTACATACTGATAAGGAGGGGGCTTCTGGGGAGTATTAAGTATGGAGAACAAAATGGATTATGTCCTAGGTTAGGATCATACTACATATATTAATTAGGTTCTATCTTTTGAACAGAAATGAGTATGGGAACGGTGTCATTGTACGGAAGCAGATCCCCTCAGCGGCTTATTTTCTCAGTATCTCTAAGAAGCTAATATGAGCTATTGATTTTAGTAAATCGTTGCCGTCCATTTTAATATTTTTAAAACCACATCAAGACCCCTTGATTTGCTTTAACATTCAACAACTTCTATTCTTCGCTCCTCATAACCAGAAAGCATCTGTACATAAAATGGAGCTTGTAACATCCTAGAGCCCTCCCTCGTAGATATTGTCCCTGTTTGCAGCCATAGTCAAGAGCAGGATTTTGTTTCCCTGGACGCAGTCGTAGCCATCCAGAAAACGTGTCCACGAGGGGAAGGTATCACACCCTTATAAGGCGTGTTTCGTTCTCCTTCCCAATCGATGTGGGATTTCACATAGCTCTTCTTCCTACCTCTAGCAACTTACTCGTGTTAGCTAATGATTAACTACCAAACTAGTGTATTTCCTACAAGAATAATATTTTCCACCTTAGAGATGACATGATGAAAGTTTGATTAGAATAAATCTACATGAAAGTTTTGAACGACTTAATTTAAAAAGTTTTGACATGGCTGTCCCGTGGAATCAAACATAGACAAGCTACCAAAATCGTCGAATTACAATTTCTCAAGTTCATTGGAAACTTTTCATCACTCTAACAGCCCGTTTGGTTTATGGAATTGGTGGGAAGGGAAGGGAAGATGGGCAAGTTCCTTTGTTTGGAAACCCATCTTTCGCCAATCTTCCTAGGAACTTAAATCCTAGGCCTACCAATATTTCCCTCACATATGGGAAGATGAGATCCTCCAAAACTAGTGGGATCTTAGGTTTCCTCCATAACTTAAGACAAATTTGCCCTTCTCCAATCAGTCCCCACCATAATATTTCTCTTCCATTGATTGCCACATTTTTTAGCATCTTCGTTGGCATCTTCATCGATGATGTCAGAAGGTAGATACTAAAAAATCAAAAGTTTTTTTATTGTTTTTAGTTACATTTTAATTATATTATCATATATTGAACACGTCCATAAGCAGAGGCATCCCCATACCAGCTATCACCATTATTCCATAACATTGCACATCTCGCAAAATGGCATATCTCCATATCTAAACAACTTATTTACATAATCATCTCCTCTCTTGCCTTACCATATATGTTATTTAACTAATAATATCAAATATATTATTTCTACTTGAAAGAAACTAATACACGTGGCCTAAAATGAGATTCCAGATCCCCTATTTTATCAATTGAAAATAGGGGAGTTTTTGTTTTTTGGTCTGTTGAACCATCGCATTTGAATTTGATGTATCAAATTTGCATCTAAGTTGTTCAATTTGAATTTAACTTGTCAAATTCAAATTTCATGATTTGAATAAAATAGAAAATATTTAAAAAAACTATGCATCCTTAATATTTCTCTAATCGTTGATATCATCAAGTATTCCACTTCATTTGATTTTTGTATTCATGTAATATCTAGCTTTATTTTTAATATATATATATATATATTTTATTCATTTTATTTTATTTTTACATTATTGTAATTATAATTATTGAATTTATGAATTAAAATATAAATTCATTT
>JBAGKO010000016.1:2738224-2763991 GCA_037177275.1 Acacia concinna
GACTGGAGGTAGTCTTATTACATATAAATATATTATGATAAATTTTAATGCTTTAAAATAATATAATTAGCTTTCTTGAGATTCTCTAAAAAAGTAACTAGATCTTATAATTATGACTTGATAGAGTAAATTATAACATAAAATTAAAATAAGATCATTTTCCATCATAAGACCAATGGCAATAAGCAACAAACATTTGCTTATTCGAATAAGATAATTTTCCTCCATAAGACCAATATCTTTATTTTATTTCCAAAAACTCAATTAAGTCCACTATACTAAATAAGTCCATTTTAGAGCAAATAAAATTAATTAGCCACTTTATTGACTTCCCAAACACATACAAAACTATTTTTGGTCTATTACCTTTGTTTTTCATAAACGACCACAAAGTCAAAAGGAACGATCATTTCATCAAGCCTCCCTTTTCTTGAACATGTTATTAAAGGGGAATATTTCATTCAGTTATGTTTTTTTTTTGGGATAAATATTCAGTTAGGCTTTATTTTGAATTTACGGTACAATACTAATTAAGTAGGATTCATGGCTTCAATTAATCTTACTAAGAACTAAACACGCTAATGGTCATAGTTAAAGCATAATGAGCACAACATCAACTGCCTTCTTCAGAATCCAGACGAGTTGCCATCGTTAACTAATTCTGAGAGACAGAGAAAAAAATTTTGGTCAAAGGTAAGAAATGGGAGGAACAAGAAAAACTATAAAATTAACTGGGATAATGTGAAAACAAGCTGAGCCAAGTCCAGTCCAACACAACCCAACCGTTCATTACCCTCCTTGAGGAGAGATTCTTTGTAGGATTTAAACGTTGCCTTATCACTGAGCAAAGGCTCACCTATCCTATACTGCAGTGTATCCGAAAGTTCCTTCTTTGATTTTTTATTTTTTATTTTCAATATCACCTTTGCGTAAACATGAAATTATGCAGAAGTACATATATAGAGAGGTGGCTTCAAGGATACATGCATATCTTTTGCCCTAAAACAAAGAACGAGATCAGAGTACAATCCTTTTTATCTTCTTTCTTGTTGAAGTGATCAAAGTATAATCTTTATTTAACTGCATATATATATGTTAAAGTAATTCGCACGATTATTTCACTACTTATTGCTGGTGTATATATTATTTTTCCTCGCTAGCTTTCTGGGTTTAGATACTCTTTATATCTGCAAGCTGCACTTCGATCTCTTTCATGATATTCGTGCATCTGAAACACACCCACGAATCCGTCTCTATATCATCATATCCTTCAAGAGCTAATTAAACAAACATATCAAAGAACATCTTTGATCTCAGACATCATCATCTCCAATAAATCCATCTCCTTAACTCCCACCTCCTCATCATCATTCTGTGATTTCCCTGAATCAAACTGATCAACCCCACAAAATTGCAACTTTGCTTCAAAGTCTCCTCCTCCACGCAAAGAATCACAAGGCATCATATCATCAAGCAAAGAATCAAGATTGCACTCCTCTTGAAACAAAGCCGTGTTCTCATTGAAACAAAATTCTGGGACGTCGTTGAAGTCATGTGTAGGAACCAACATGTCATTGTCCGGACAAAACTGCTCACTTGATGCTTTCCTTATTGTAGTACCAGTCGTAGGATTATTGTTGTTAGGGTTAGCAGAATTAGAAGAGGCTCTTTTCCGATAATCTAAGGGTGGGTTTTTGTCTAAGTTCAAGCTCTTGATGTATTCTTGAAGAAGAGAGGGTTTAGGGTACTTAGAGCGACACTTTCTTCTAGAATATTGCCTTCTCTTGGTTGCATTCCAATGGTTTTTGATAGAGTTTTCAGTTCTTCCAGGCAACTTCTTAGCAATCTCTGCCCATTTATTTCCTATCTCTATGTGTGCCTCGATCAGTATCTTATCCTCTTCATCACTCCATGTATCCTTCTGCAAACAAAGGGCGAAAAAAGATTAAGATTAAAAAAACAATTGAAGGCCTCCCTGATAGATAGGAAAGGTATAATAACTAGAATAATTGAGGTTCCATTACTCTGTCCTTTTTTTTTTATCGAAATTATTCTGTCCTTTAAACTATAATTTTCTTTATTCATATTACATATCAACTTGTATCTCCATTCATATTACCAAGATTTTATTTTTAAGTTTTTGAATAATGTTTCGAAATATTTCAAAATATACCAATGCATTTTAAAATGATAAAATGACAAAATACAAGAATTAACATCCTGTACCCATAACTAACAAATATTATATATATATATATATATATATTCATATCGTATTAGGTATATATTTCATATGAATATTTAACAATATGAGATAAAGTTGAACCTTGATGTTAGGCCTTAAATGATTATGCCAGCGCTCTCGACATTGTTTGCCAATTCTGCCAGGCAAACTCTGAGCAATATGAGACCACTTTCTCACTCCGTATTGTTCTACCAGTTGAATTAGCAGCCTAGAATAATAATTAGCAGAAAATGCAAAAAAAAAGTATCAACATGAAGAAATGAAAACAATCATTTTATTGAATTAATTAGCTTTGAAAGATTAAAAAAAAAATTAATGTTTTCAACATGTACCTATTTTCTTCCACAGTCCACTGTCCCTTTACTACGTTGGGCTTGTTCTGAAGTTTGCGTGCCCTTCTCATTGAAGTGGATGACAACCTTCTATTCTTATTATTATTCAAACCAACTCTTCTGAGAAAACTATGATCCGCAGATATTATTGAAACTTCATCTTCTGAGACTAAAAAATTCATACTCTTGTTGGTGGTTTGTTGAGAGTCAAAAGGCAAATAATTGCTCATCAGTTGATCTGCATCCGCCATTTCCATTCGATTCCTCTCGTGATTAGAGACAAAGTTGAAGCCATAATTATTACCTCCGAACCGGAAATTGTTCTCCATAATTACTTTATTGCCATCAGTGAATGGTTTTGACTCATAAACATCAAAATCAAATGCTGATGATGATGAACAGCCAAAGGAGAAACTATCAAAAGAGTTAATAAAATTTGCAGTTTGGAACCCAGTAGTAATAACTGGATTTGAGGAAGACCCATATGCTTGAAATGGATCTATATGGAGTGAATCTTGCAAGAAATTATTACCCTGTGATGAAGGAACACCAAAATTAGAAAGTTCGAGATCTTTTACGTTGGATCTTGCTTCCACAATTTCTTGAAATTGCATTATTGGCTGCTGGGAGACACAGTACTTTTCTCTGATATTTGTGTCCATAAGATCCATCGCAGAGAGTGAAACAGAAAATGAGGGAAGCATATCTAAAATCTTAATGTTTCTCCTTCAAGGATAAGTTCTTCCCTGAGATCTTAATTTATTGGGGAGGTTTGGAATGAATTAATTAATATTTGAAGCACCCTATGGTTGGATATAAACCATCCTTGAACTTCAAATGAGTTAATTAACCCAAACCAGGACTTCTTTTCCTAGTAACTGCTTGTATTAACATTATAAATGAAGTTGAAGAATGTATAAAACTTCCGTTATGTTATTTATGTAGTTCTAGATTGCTCAGAACAATTTTAAGCCATGCAAATCTAATATTTATATTTCAATATTTAGAAAATGTTCTTTAAAATTATTAAATTTAAACTATTTAAATGTAATAAAATAGTTTGCATTCACTAGTACTACTTTATAATGCTATTCAGTTCTTTACTTTTCGTTTTATACCTTGCGGGTTAAAATTTAGTTTTAAGGAAAAAGGAGTAAAGTTGCAAGCCTTTATGGCTGGTTGGTTATGTAGATAAAAAATATTGAAGATATATTTAATAAACACTATTGTAACATATAATTTATTTCAGTGAGTGTGTAACCTTCGCTTTATAACTAGAAATTTGACTATATGCCAACTTGGATGGTTGATGGGGGAGCAATTTTACTCCTTGCTAGCTATTCATGGCACTTTTATTTTTGTACTGATGTGTATTTGCCTAAATATGCATTTTTTGTGCATGTAAACTTATAAATTTATCAAGGGGAAATGAATTAATGTTCCTCCTCAAATTTTACTTGTGAAAATCGATTAAGATTGGATGAGGTGCAAATAGAAATTGAGCACAACGTACTCCACTCTATTTCCACTGCAGTTTTAATAGAAAATTTATTTTTAAGTTCTTTTTGGGGAACACACTTGTCAGTCTTTAATCACTTTGGTTTTGACTAAAGTTGCAAATGGATGGTTTTCTTGGTTATGTTGTCCATTGATCAGGGAATGGCGTTATGTTTGACATAATCTATGTAATTATTATGGTTCGTATTGCATATAAACACGAACACTAGAGATTTAGATGGAGAAATTGAGACTAGAGATAGAGAAAAGTTTCCTGGATTGGTTAGAGTTGCACTTTCTTCAAATATGTAAGGATGATCCAAACCAGATTTCATAATTTTATTTTATTAAAAAAAGAAAAATTGCGTCATCAGTACCCCAAATTTCATCCCGAGGCTTTGCCTGCAATCGCCGCAAGTAAAATAGTAATGGCCACTATTTTCTTGGTGCCAAAAAAGGGGAAAAAGTTACTGATGAATGGAAGTGGCTGGCCAAGCCCCAAAACGATCATATGACCATAAATTATCATTTCACATCTTTTGGCATTTTCCAAAATCCGAAGTTGGGGAATGGAGAAACGGAGAACTAGTTTGTGGACCCATATCGTGCATCATATCACCTAACAAATCAACAACACTATTTATACACTCCAAAAAAAACTTGATAGTAATTCTTAATTAACCATATGAGAGATTTTCCTTGCAGCAGAACTACCAGGTGCTATTGAAAATTAACAAGATTCACAGGGCAAGATGTAAAAATCAGAAGAAAGGTGGGGGGACAAGAATGAGAGCACTCAAATTCCCTGCCTAACCTGCAAATAAGTTACAAATGTAGCTATCATCTGACTTTTATCAACTCAGAGAGCAACTAGCGCAATTTTACCAAACATTAAGCTGTCTTTGGCTTTGGCTTAATTCGCTTTGCCCTTGAATAAAGGAACACTCCGGCAAGAGCTATACCAGTGCCTGTAGAAAAAGAAGCGCATGAGATCTCGTCACCAAGTGTCTTGGGCACCAGTTAAGCTGAAGTTATATTGGCTTTAACCGTTGCAGAATGAAGCAAAAAGTGTAAATTTACCTAAAGCGTTAATAGGTGATACTGGTGTTTTGAAGAAGAGGACAGAGCTCACAATGACCACAACCCGCTTCACACAGTTGCCCACAGAGTGGGTAACGGGTGATACCCTCTGCAATATCATATAAGAAACCTGCAAAACCCATTCATACAGAATCGATTAGCGCGCATTAATAAACATAAAACCATATATAGACAATAAAGTGATGCCAACAGAATTACATGCTTTACGTAACATATTGCATTCAGAATGCCCTTCCTAATTGGCATGACATAGCGTCTCTTAATTATTTCGAAATGAATTCTAACTCTCAAACAAGGTTTTCGTGCACCATGAGAGATATTACCAATGAGCTTATTCTATAATGAGAGGGAAAAAAAAAATTCACGTCTAACCATTGGTTTCTTTTATTTCAGACGTCACACTTTCTTATGCTGACATGACAAGATAGATAGCTCCAAAAAACCTATAATTATGCATAGAAGAGGAAAACTCACTTGTTGATATGCATGGAAGCAGAGTGCAGCAATAAGAGATCTGGTGTACAGTTGTCTAACATTTAACCCCTGTCAGCATACTAACAAGCTCAACACCAGATAACATTTTTTGACTTATTCCCTTACTAAGAGAAAATATATATCAATTTTAATCATCATGATACTCACAGCAGATTGCAAGTATGCAGGGGTAAATTTGACACCTTCCATGAAGATAGCTACAGGTGCTAGCAAAAAGAAGGACATAACAGTTATTGTTGAGAAGAGGTTTACATTGTCCATTGTTTCCTGAGAAGAACAAAACACTTGTTATCTTTCTCCTCTCCCTAAAAACACATAGTAAGATAAGAGTGACACAAAATGTTAACTAATGAAAATAATTAATCTCTAATGAATTAGATCCAACACTCTTAGGAGTGTTCGTAAAGCAAATTACCTCTTTATTAACCATAACCTTTTTGCTGAGAACATTACGAGACTGAAATGTCAAATTAGATGCCATTGCACTCGCAAATCCAGCCCTTTCAAGTATTTCAAAGAATGGCAGCAAATTAGAATTCAAATCCAATTTATTTTCCTCTATAATCACGCTGTGCTCCCCCTCCTTCTCACTTCTTTATGCCATGTTTGAATGGGGAGAAAAGTGGAAAGAAATGAGGGGAAAATGAATACTAGGTTTTAAAACTTCCATAAATAGAAAAGAATTTTACCATTTTGAAAGTTTTCTCCCCTAATTTTCTTTCCATCCAAACATTGGGTTAAAGTATAAAAACTGAAAGGGAGGTCTTACCAATTAAATGAGGCCTCAGTGACAGACGCCAGTGCCACTCCACCAACAATAGGCACAAGTGAAGCGACCACCAGTGCCGTTGGCATCTGTAAGACAAAAAAACAAGCTACTAAGATTGAAAAAAGTTTATTCATGATGAAAATTGATTTCTTCTTCAAAGGGAATCCTTACTAGACTTAATCAACGACCAGTAAATGATAAATACACCAGTATGCTACTTCTTGTTAACATAATTACCAACTATGACCCATCAGAGGGTTGCATAAAACGGCACTTCCTTGACTATAAGAAATCGTAACACCATGCATTAAGGTATTCAAATAAACAATATCAGGGGTTACATTAGGAAAAGACAAGAAACTGAGTGCAGCAATGTATTATTACCTCTCCAAGGAATATAGCAGAAAGAACCACTGAAAAGAAAGGCTCCATTGCTTTGATGGTGTGAGTGAATGACACGGCTACCCTTCCAAGGCTCATGTTAGTGAAAAGGTTCCCTAAAGTATGTACCATAGCCAAAGGCAGTATAGCTGCAAGCTGCGAACAAGTCACTTAGAGTCAAATACTAACACACACGCACAAAAGAAGTGAAGACGGCCCATATAAAGAATCTAAGACAGAGTAGATAATTCAGCACGAAGCCAAATACCAGGGAGCCACTTATTTTAGGCCTTTTATAGAGATTAAAAGTCCATAAAAATGAGACAAGGAGAGCCCCAACAGCAAATTGAATTGCAGTCACAGTCACTGGAAACTGGTACACCTTCAAGACCTGTGAGCAACGAAAACAGTAAAATTGTAAATACTATTCCAAAATCTCGAGGAACAGAGGCATCTTTCTACAACAAGAATTAATTGACAGCTTATGGTTTTCAACAGCAAGACTCTGTAACTAATACAGTATGGCAATGTGGCTTCAGACGAATATTAATTGATAGCATCAGAAAGTTTTTCAAAGAACATTAATCAGTTATCACAACAACTAAAAAAAGACAGCTGAAAAACACACAAACGGGAAAACTACAGCATATTGGATTCCGAACTGAGACGTTGAAGTAATATGGCATTATTCGAAAGTTCAAAAGAACCAAAAACACTACTTCACCGAAAAATCTCCAATTTTTCCTTGGGTAGATTAAAAATGCTAAAATATAAAGAACGAAGTACTTCTGAGACAGGAATTGAGATTGAACCTGCTTATTGTAGATATTAAAGTATATATTGAAGAGGTACCAGAGGCCAAACAAGGATCCAAGCTGCAGAGTTTTCAATAAGGCGTTAGAACCCTCATCCGCGCTCTCCGGCACAGAAGTGGCCCGGGTCTCAAAGCGAGTAGCATCAGAATCAGAGGATGCATGATTGGCCAGAAATGTCGGGGGCCTGAACTTAAAAGAGGAGGAGGAAGAAGAAGAAGAAGAAGAAGCAACGGACCAATATCGGCGTTGAAACGAGGAGGAGGAGCTTTTACTGGGCTTGGAAGAGGAAGCATAGACAAAGAGATGTGTGGGATCGAAGCGATTGGAGATAAAAGGTCTGCGAGGTTTGTGAAGAGTAAGCGAAGGGGAGAGAGTAAAAGCGGTGCTCTGCATTTTCGAAGTCTAGCTTCAGCGATGGATCTAATACGCAAACAGTCTTGATGAGGAGAGAGCGAGAGGGCGACTAAGTTGGACTGCACAGTAGTAACAAACATTGGAGCACAGGAAATTTTTTTTTTTTTTTTTTATGACCGCATCTGCATGGGGCACGGGCACATAAAATGGGATCTAGATTCAAATATGCTGGATATTCCACGCATAGGTTGGGGGCCAATTTTTTGGATCTTGGAAAAACGGGGAAATTCGAGATCAAAATAAATATTAGATGCTTCTAATTCTAGAATCAAAATATATGTTAGACTTAAGAAGCTTCTAATTCTAACTTTCATAGGTTTTTAAAATATTTTATTAATAAAAAAAATTACAACATTAAACTAGGATAATCCCCACAAATACTATTAAAATATTAAAACTTGTGGAGTTTGATAGTACACACAGAAATAAATAGACCCACTTGGGTCCAGTAAGAGACTGAAATGATTTAAATCAAGGTACCAAAAATTAAGCCGGACAACAAAAGAATTGTGGGTGGAACCGATTATATTAAAATATTATAATTTAATTGATAATAATAAAATAACGCTGTATATGTATACATAAAATTTAAGAAAACATATAAGTATAACTTATAATAATAAAATAGGTGACTATATTAATATATTTTTAAAATTTCATAAATAAATGGGTAGTATTTCTTTTTTTTAATAAAAACCAGGTCAACCAGCCGATTTTTTCCTATCGAACGACTGATTTGACCGGTTGACCGATTTTTCTTCTAACCGAACTGGACTAGGGGCCGGTTCCCAATCCAACCGGTCAATCCAATCCGATTTTATTTACATTCATTCAAACACATTTGAAGTTTAAATTCGTATAAATATAAAAGAATCTTCTTAGAAAAACTATTTCAAATTGGGCTTTGTATGAATGTAAAAGAATCCCTTTAGAAAAACTATTTTAATTTAAATTGGGCTGATACTCAAATCTAACCCATTCAAATAAACATATTTAAAGAAAAAAAAGAAAAGAAATGGATATGGGGAGTTAATTAAATCCGAATGCCTTTTATTATAATTACAAGAGAGAAAAATCTATACTTTCAAAATATAAATGAAGATATTATTTAATTAAACCAAAGAAAAATATCCAGAAAGAAACGTCTCATCATGTTCACGAGATTGAAGAAATACGCCATATTACAATTGCACGCAGATACATAAAGATATCAGAGATGCGTCACCAAAATCATATTCCTATGACATAAATACTTCAACACTGGCAGTCTTCATGATCCCACAGACAGGACATACATCAATAATTACTTCACAATCCTTACACAGACACAAATGCCTGCAGGGCAACATCAAAACACACACTTCTTTCACTTTGCAAGCCCTGCAATTCATCTTCCTCTTGGAGGAATTTGAATCTCCAGCATGCTCTGTAACTCCTCCATAACCTGTGTTCGAACATGAAGCTACCTCCTCTGCTTCTCCATCACCATGAGCTTCTTTTCCCTGCACAAAACTTTGTTCCATGACTCGCTGTAAGTTGTTCTTCAACGCATTAACGACAGTCTCGTTGTATTTCGCTCTGTACTGCCAGGATTGGAGTTCCATGCTAACTTGCTTTATCTTCTCTAATAGTTGTTGGTTGTTGTTGCTCATATTCTCTATTTCTAGCTCCTTTTCATACAGCTTCCTGCTAACTCCTCTCTCAATGGTACTCAGAAAAGAAACCATGTGTCTTAGCCTCAGTTCTCTCACACCGTTGATGGTGTTCTCCTCCTGTTAAATATGATCACGGTAACATGTGAATATGCATTAAGGACCGCAGTTAGTACTTTGATTATCAGTTTACATAAGGAACCGAATACAAGGCAGAACAATACCAGACAAAGATACCATATTCCTGAATAAACAAAATTAAGCTTCACCATCAATTCTTGTTATTGCATAGCAGCAGCAAACAAGGTTCCATCTAAACTTGTTTGGAAAAGAATGAAACCCCTGAAATCACTAGGTCTAACATTGAGAGATTTTAGTTACTCCTCTAATCCTTAATATAAGACCTAATTAACTAATTTGATTAGATTACAGAAGTTGGTGAAGTTAATTAATATGACATGTTTTTTCTATAACACCCTAATCATTTTCCATAACTCTCTCCCCCTCTCTCCTACTTGATTATTGTTGAGGTAATGTCAATAGGTTAAGTTGGAAATAATTGATAAATATATAAAATAAGTTTTATATTTACAACCAATATCAACTCCCCACTTAAGTTCTGCATTAAGGATGGAGAAATATTTTGCAAGAATTCCTATGCCACAACCATACCAAAAAAGAAATAAACAAGGGATGACAAAGTTCCCTTACATGAAACTTGATATAACAATCAAGTTCTTTTTTCTGCTGATCAATTTCAACCTTTAGACTATCATCAAGGGGCAAAATCATGGGAAGTGTTGTTTTAACGCCTTTTCCAGTAAAAGTGATGGCTGAACTGTGGTCATTTTCCTCATAAGAAAGCCTCAGACCAGTAGAAACCACGTTTGGGGCATATCCGGAATGACCAACATTATCTTTAAAAGGGTTCTTATTAAGAGATATTGGATGCTGGTGCTCTCTGGACAGTGATCCTACTTCTGCACCTCCTTTCACTGTTTCCCTAAGAGGATTATGCTCACCTCCTCCGCAGTTGAAGGAACCAACGTTGCACCCAACTTGAGCTGTGACAAAGGTATTATGGTCTTCAGCAAACTGAATAAAGAAGCTAACAGAGATACTTGGTACACAAGTACCACTACTAAGATCAGTATCCCAGAAAAGCAAAGTAATAAACTTCACCATACTCCAAAGTTCAAGGTTTAGAAAGAGATGAAACAAAGTAGGTGAATGTGAATATATGACCAAAATGTCAGAAGCAAGTAAAGTAAGCTCGTGATAGTGTTGCATTATGTGAAGCATGAAACAAAGAAAAATATATATAATACTTGACAATCAAAACACGCATGTTACAGGAGTATAAATTGCAAAACGCATCAGGTTAAGAAAGGAAGTAACAAATCAGAAGTCAGTCACTCGAAATACTCACAGTCCCCAAACAACTGAAACGGAATTCCAGCAGTGTCATACTGAAATCTATTTCCCCCAACAGAAGAGGAGAACGTGGGATAAACATTGCCCCCTTCAAACATGTTCCTATTAAGAAACAAACCAAAATGAAATATCAGAATTTAGTATATCTATCTAGCCCAGCAAAATTTTTATAAAACATGATTTAGGATTTTCTTTTTTTGAAAACTTGACAAGCATACACATTTCAGATTCTTTTTTTCAACCAAAAAAAAAAGTAACACGCTCGTTAAGAAAGAATATACATATTTCAGAAGCAACCAGTTTAAGCCACCTTCGCATATTTGAGATACTATTTCCCTAGTAATATGTCAATACGTAGACCTCTACTGGATGCTGATAAATCCTATGAAAATTGTGCAGATTACAACCGGCTCGTCAATGAGAACCATAGACAAATGAAAGAATGAAATCAAACAAAAACCAAAGTTTATCTTTCTTGAAGGTTTCTCACAGGCCAACGGAGTGAGCAATGACCAAAATAAGTACAAAAATGGATTATGCAAAGGCCAGGCCGTCTGCCATAACCCCATAGAACCAAGAAGCTGCCTTTACTAAATCAAATCCTATCGGAAAATCCAATGACAGGTTTATGAAACCCAAAAAACAAAGAGGACAAAGGAAAGAACAAGCATCTCCATTTGACGATTATACCAACAAAGTAGCCCGCACTCAGATTTGTGCAACAAAATCTAAACTAAACGGTATTAAGAATTTTTTTTTTTTTTTAAAAAAAGCAACATAATTGAGGACAATCCAGAAACATCCGATCATCAAGAGCGAAAAGAAAGCTTACACTTGTTGGGCATTTTCTTGGGAATGCAGGAACATCAGGATTGGCGGAGGCCGATGTTAGAAAGATGGAGCAGAGAGGGGCATTATAGCTACCAGGGGAAGTATACAGAAAGTGCGTTAGCGTTTCGCGGTAAGAAAGGTGTTGGTGGAAATGGAAATGCGAGTAGTTGCAGCTAAGAAATCGGATGAATCCATGTGTACAAGTAAATGCTGGTGGTGTGCGTGATAATGGCAGCGTTGAGATAGCAGTAATCCTGCTCATCATCATGATCATCGCCTTCATCAGCTATCTTTTCGTTTTCCCACCAAGTCACAATTTCGCTTTTCTTTATTTCTCAGTCGCTGCCTGCTGGTGTGTATCCTGATGTCGCACTGTCCTGTGTTGACTAGATTGTCATTTTGCTCCCTTGGCAATTTTCAATGGCGGTGCTTGTGGGCCCATTTGGGTTGGGCCTGAGATAGAGGTGGGGGGGTGTCGGACCACTAACGTAATAAGCTAAGTAGGTATTCATCGGTTGTTTATGGGATGGGTGCCTAAAATTATTATATGAAGATTTTTTTTATATAATTAATATTTATCTTAAAAAATATATTAGTTATATTTAATAAAATTTTTAAATTAAAAATAAATTTGGTATATGATTATATATATATATATCTAAAAAAATTATAGGATAACATCATTCTATATAGATAATATCTACCTAAAATTATTAGATTTTTTAGTAAAAAAATATAAATATTAGTACATTATATATGTTAATTAAAATAATAAGAAAATTATTTTAGGAAAGGACAAAAGTAGGATAAGGAGTACATAAATAAAATAAATCAAACCTACAAATAGTGACTTCTTATATCACATCTAATTTTCATTTGCATACTACTAATCATTGTTGTTGTTGGACATCAACTTTTTGAGATTCAAGCGTCTCATTTGTGTATGTAGTTGATGTATTTAAATCAAATCATAATGATTCATTTAAGTAAATAGATTACATAGGAGTGGCAAATGAATCATTAGAGGGCCCCATACTCAAAAGTAAAAGTATTGTATTTAGCAGAAAATAATACATGATTATATAATAAAGATGTGAATAATTGAAATTGAGTAGGATTAGTTGAGCTAGAAGAGGAAGATAATAAAGGTAATATGTAATGGGGTTAATGTTATGTAGGGTTAAAAGAAGTGAAATTGGATGATGAAGACACTGACATATCATGAGGTTGACTAAAATTTGAATGCTCATATTCCATAAGATTTTTATTTTCAATAGGTGGTTGGATAGACAAGTAATCACTAGGTCATTTGGTCAGTCTCTCACAAAGAATTTGTGGCCTGAGTAACTTAATTACTAGAGGAACTTAATTATTAGAGGAGCATGTTGAGAACTCAATCACCTCCATATCCCTTAATGCACAATATTTCCACATTTTTAACAACTCACTCCTTTTCATAATAAATTACTTTGAATCATCAATTAATTATATTATGTTATTTAATAGAAAAACTGAGGGGTGAAAGATATCAGCCTAGGATTTCTTCCCCGTCATTAATCATGTCATTATAAAATTCATCTCCCTCCCCCTTTTCTTTTATCTTCCACCATCATCACATCCTTCGTCTTCCTGCGTTTTTATCTCTATTTTTTTTTAAGAAAAAAACATATATGCACCTTTCTCGCCAGTTCTCGTTTTCTACATCAAAAATGCTTATTTCACTTTCAGTAATCCTTGCAAGAAAGATACTCCATTTTATACTTTGTTTTATTCATTAAACGAAGCACTAGCGTACTCTTGAACTTTCATTTTCAAAGAATTTTTTAGTTACAACAAATCCCAAAATGATTCCTTCATAGTTCTATAAACAGATTTTCGTTGGTTTTTTTAAAAGAACAGAGAAAGTTTGGATCCTCAAAATAACAAGATATACTTTTTTTCCCTCAATTTTTTTACTGAATACATACACGATAATTAATTGATTATTTAAAGTAATTTGTTTGCCTTCAATATTTAAAGTAATTTATTAATTAAAACGACTGAATTATTAAAAATGTGAAAAGATTAGAGAATAAGGGTTATGGAAGTAATTTGATCCAATTTTCAATACCCTCTATGTTCTATATGACCTTATTCATTCGTTCAGTTTAGTGATATAAATTAGAATTTGGGTAGCACAGCCATCTTTTAATAGAATTTTTTCAAAAGTATTTTCTAAAATAAATTAAAAATATAAAAAAAAACCACAAAAGCTAGTTGTTTGCTTTATATGTGATTACATATTTTTTTCCACTATGTATATATCTATCTATTTATTTATTTCATACCTTCAAAATACTCTATAGCTTCAAATGTTAAAAGTTATTTCTAAATATCATTATACAAAGTTCACACAAGCGAAATCACATACTTAGATAATAAAGTTCAAATTAAAATCTTGAGATATAATAATTGATATGTATTAATATATAATACAGGATAGTATTTACACTCAAAGTAAAAGGATTTTCCAACTTGTTCGACCCAATTCTGACCACCTAAAAATAAAATAAATAGTAAAATAATAGTTATTAAGGGAATGCAAGACTGAGGAGGAATGAATTATATGAGAAATGAAGAAGCTTAAGGAAAAATATAAAGCCCCTTCCTTATTCATGTGGGAGTGCATGAAATGACAATTTTGAAGGCATTGGGAAGGAAGAAATATGCAACACTTGTAAGAAGAATATTCCTAATAACCTATTTCAGGCTAAAACTCATTATTCACATGAACGATTTCTTCTCAAATTAGAAATCGTTCTTGCAAAAAATGATTTTAGGTGTAGAATTGTGGTAAATACTTTTTTGTTATAGCATTTTGGTATTATTTTTTACTATTTATAGTATTATAGTGAAACAACTCAACCAAGTCCGCCAACAACCCTGATTCCCTCTTTGAGAGTTATGCTTATAAAGCTAGAACATCTACCTTACTTGACTCTACCCTGCACACATCTATGTATTTTCCCCAACCCAATCCCCTTCCAACATTTGCCCATTATCCCAAACCCACCACCAACTATAAGCCCATTAACATATCGGGGAAGGCCCAAACAATAGAGAAGGAAAATAAGAATACCAAGTCAGGAAATATCACCTCTCCCCCATATTAAAAGCCTAATCCGGAATCCTTTTATAGAGAAACCCCAAGACAAAAATGACAAAGACCATATACCAGTCCTATCAGGTGACATTGTCAAGGCCATCACAAAATACCTAGAGGCCTTAGTTTCAAACCCAGCAAAAACTTCCTTAACAAATATGGGCCTCGGTCATGATGATGATGAAGATGGCTTAGCCCATCCGAAGTGCTAATCTCCTCCCTTTGCATCTTTATCATGTCAATATTTTCTTATAATTGTCAAGGGGTTGTAGCCAAAAAATTTCACGCCGTCTTGAAATCTTACATAAAAGAGTACATGCTACAAGCAGTTGTACTTGCCAAACAAAAAATCTCTGGCCACAAAGATGAGAAGGTAATCCAGCAAATTGGTATGCACCAATCCTATCATGTAGAAGCTAAGAAGTTCTCTGGAGAAGTATGGCTGCTTGGACAAAAACAATTCAGGTAGACATCTTGGTCATTCATCACCAGTTCATCCATGTGCTAGTTACTGGAAAAGACAACCTAGGCTCCTTTCTTTTTACTGTCAACTATGTCTCGCCTAATCCTCAACTACATATGAGCTTTTGGTTTGCCATGTCCTGGCTCATGCACGACAACCAAAAGGCATGGGTTTTAGCACATCAAACGAGCACTTCAATAGTACAAGTAAAGGAAGGAGAGGTTGCACTCATTTCTACTCCTTCTGTCACTAGCACAATCTTCTAGGTGTTGGCTTCTCGGGGCTACACTTTAAATGGTGAAGAAGGCTAAATATGGCACAGCTAGATCATTTTCTTGCCATAGAGTCATGGTTCTCCTTTTTCCATAACTCGAAGGTTTATTACCTTTCCCAGGTCACCTTAGATTACCATATGATTCTCCTCCAACTCGAGCTCAATGATTGGCTAGGTAACACTACTAGACCATTTTGATTCCTATTGGCATAGACTAATGAATCTTTTTCCCCAGTGGTCTATGAATGCTAGAAAAATGAATTAACTTTGTAGGAGAATATACTAAACTTCATAGTTAAAGCCACTGCTTGGAATGACAGGGTGTTTGGTTCAATTGGGGAAAAAAGAGGAGGTTGTAAGCTTGTCTCAAGGGTGTGTAGCATACAATTGAAATCTCATCTTTTATCACCTTACATCTTTGTCCTTATATAGAGAGGCTTTCTTAGCTCATTGCTGCTGAAGTGAAAAAGCAAACATGGGAACCCATATGCCTAAGAAAAGAGGGGCCTATGTCGTCCTACCTTTTCTTTGCAGATGACTGGTGCTCTTTAGCTCTACCAGGCCTAGTAAGATCTATCTCATTAAAAGAGTGTTAGAGGTTTTTTGCAAGGCCTCAAAACACTTAGTTCGTCAAAGTAAACATAAGTGCTTTTTCCAAAAAGTATTGGACGACATGAGGCAGACCATATTTGCTTAGAGTTAGGCTACGCCAAAACTGACCACTTAGGGAAATATTTGGGAGTCCTTTTATTGCGTTATGTTGTAACAAAAGATACCTATTTTTACATGGTGGAGCTTGTCTAACAAAAGCTCTCTAATTGGAAGGCTAAATCTCTCTCTTGCGGGAAGTATTACTCTAGCCAAATCAGTTCTCTCCACCATCTCATGCTATACCATACATATCTTCATGATTCCCCAAGTCTATCTTAATCAAATTGAAAGCACCTTCAGGCACTTTATATGGAGTGGCGACGCATCCACAACAGCATACTGCTAGTAAGCTGGTTAACTTTGTTTAAGGCATGAGGTTGTGGACTTTGGTATCTCCATAGCCACAATTAAGCGTTTCTTCCAAATTAGGATTTCTCCTTGCTAATTAGCCAAACCTCCTATAGGTGAGAGTCCTAAGGCATACATATGGGTGCTCACATGAGAATCAATATACTTTCAGTACTAAGAACTGTTCCCACACTTGGTGAAGCATCAATAAAACAAGGTCAACTACACAATTGGGGCTACGCTAGTCGATAGGAGATGGCAAACAAGTTAAATCCTGGGCGAATGATTAGGTTGGTGATCTTAGCCCACTCAAACACCTAGCATTTAGAGACATCAATGAGGACTACTTACATAAGGCAATTATGGATTATGTGGATAAATATGGAAATAGAGATGGGATCTTTTAAGGAAGATTTATCATTGCACATTGTCTCACAAATTGCCGCCATAAATGTCCCAACTATGATGGCCAAATCTGCGAAGTGTCACTGGAGTTTGACCCTAAATGACGCCTTCTATATCTCATTCATGCACCATGCCTTGGAGGCAAACATATGGAGCACAACAACCTTAAAATGGAGGCTCATATAGAAATGGCTACGACCTCAACATATTTGCTTATTTATATGGCTTGCATACCAATAGAAAATCCTAACTAACACAAAGTGAGCACATTGTCACCTAACTGCTGAGGTGTCATGTGAACTATGTGATTATGATATAGAGGATGTAAGTCATGTATTAAACTAATACCCTTAGCAACAAGATGCTAGAAACTACTTCTGCCACCTCAGTTAATATCGGCTTTCCTTATAGACCCCATCTATGGCCGGTGGCTACATAATCTAAATATCACACGCACGAGTTCCTAATGGTTGCTACTATTTGGCATCATTGTATAGAAGCTCTGGAATGTTCATAACAAGATATTGTTTGAGAGAGAATCCTTCATATTAGAGGAAATTATCAATGAATGAAGAACTGGACCGAATTAGCCGGTCGGACTAGAAAATTGGCCAGTCGAACCCCAGTCCAGTCTAGTTGAAGGAGATGACCGGTGGCCGAGTCGACTCGACTGAGTGGCCGACTCATCCAAGCCTTTAAAAAGAATTGTAGAAGACAACGGTAGAGAAGCCATGGGAGCTCGGCAAGGCACACCACCATACATCAAACACTCACACACACGTTCACACACCACTTACCAGCAGTCACCATTGACACCGAGAGCTCAGGATGAGCATGAGACTGCGACGGTGAGGAGCAATGGTAGAAGAAGATGACAGAGAAGCCATGGGAGCTCGGCGAAGGCGTTGTAGCATTTATACCATCGTGGCTTGGCAGATCCTCTGGGTGCAGAGGAGGGAGAGGGACCTTGGGCAATGGACAATAAGGAGAGCCAAAGTAAGTGTTATGTCGGTGAGGTTGGGAAGGACGAAGGAGAGTAGGAGACTGAGAGAGAGAGAAATTAAAGGACGGACGGACAGTAGCTGGTTTCATGGTGGTGGGGGTGAGTAGGTAGGTAGAGTAATTAAATGAGAGAGAGATAGCAGATTCTAGGAGTGTATGACAAAAAGGGTGCAGTACACCTGTGTATGGCAGATTCGTAGGAGTGCAGGACAAAAATTAATATTCATATATTATATAAAAAATTATATAAATAATAGATGTATTTTAAATAGGAATTTTTTGTCTATTTTTATATTAGTTATGAGTTATGAATGATGATTAATATTAAATTATAATATTTTAATATGGCCGGTTGAACCCCCAGTTGAACACGGTTGAACCCTTTAAACCCTGAACCAATATTGTGACCAGTTTGTTATCCAGTTCATTTTTTTGTACCTTGAAAATTATAGCCACTTTTGTGGCGTTAGCAAAACACACACAGAAAGCTAGGAATCTAATAGTTGTTTAAACTACCTAGGCCATAGCTCTTTATGTATTGACTGTATATAAATTTTGTACTTGATGACATGATTTTATGAACATCACTCCCTTTCACTCAAAAAAATAAGCTAAGTAGACTTGGTTAAACTAATTTGTTGAAAACCACCAAGCCTACTAGTCTAGTACAGTTGGCACTTTGTTGGTTTTCTTAAGCATCTAATTATGGGTTAGATTCTTGGTGGTGTGTATGGAAAGGGTATTGTGGCCAGCACTAAAGCTCTTTTAGGAAGTCTACGGTACGAGAGGATTACTTATAGCTATCTACATGGGATACTCTAGGCCTAAAATAAAAGTAACAAGAGGTACAATATCATTTGTTATCCTCAAATTTGCCCTTATTTGATTATGGTCCCTCAAGTTTCAAACTATTGGTTTTGGTCTCTCTAAGGGTAAAATAGTTCAAGTTTTTATTGAGCTAGAAAGACCAATGTTTTAAACTAAATGAACCTTGAGGAACTAAAACTTATGGTTTAATACTTAAGGGAGTACAACCAAAATGAGAACAAACTCAAAAAAAAAACAAAGATAAACTATATAATAAAAACTGTTCCGGCGAGATGATCTACATGACGGCTTATCTTCGGCTCAAGACTTAGAATACTGTTCATCACATGTTTTCAAATTTATCTCATTTTTTATTCTCCATTGGGCTCCGTGAAATAAATTGAGAAGCTTGCTTGTATGTAGCTTAGTCAAAAAAGTTGAACTCTCTCTCCACATGTGACCCTATTACATCTATCAAGTGTGCTCTACCTTATTTGAATTTTTTTATCATCATCCATGCTCTCAACTGAAAACCTTCCTTATATTTTTTATACTTAAAATATTTCATTCTCTCTCCACACATGACTCTGATACATCCATCTATCAACATATTTTGTGGTACATCTTCTTTCTTTTCGAAAGTGCAGAAAATGGTAAACAGCTCCTCCTCATTCTTATTCCCTTCCTTATGCATCTCAGATCTATTATCACAAAAGTGATAATCGCTAAAAAAATTTAGAATAGCTCATCATCCCATGATGGCAAACAGCAGCAAGCAGATGTGGCTTCGGAAGCTAACTCCTAGTATTTCTAACGATGTTATTGTGGTAAAGGTTGATAAGGATCGTTTGGTGAGAGTTTGTTTGTGAATCCTTAGATTATGGCCCTCCCATGAGAGTATTTTGTGGTTTTGACATTGTAGTATTCAATGAATCTGTATGCATTCTATCAAACTTCTTGATTACATTATGTTTTTGATGAATTATCTATGGATCTGTTTGTGGGCGTTCTTATTTTGCTGATTTTAGTGATATGCATCAATTAGTGACATGAAAACTTAAACCATTATAGCTTACCCGTATGATGCTGGTGATTGAGGATGATGAAATAATGGATCTATTTGGGGCAGGTTGGTGGAAGAGAGGACTTACTTGATTTATGATTTCGTTGTCGATTGGAGGGGTCACCACATCCATGAAAGGTATCATCTTCGACTCAGGCCGTCAACTGTTATGGTAGAAGTTATTCTTCATATGCCTAATCACTCATTCAACATGATATCACTAGGTAAATATGCCCAGACAGATCTAAGATCCACTGTGTTGCTAGGTGAGCTCTCAACAAAATAAACTTGCATTCTAGAATCACCTGTGCCTTTTAAACATCATATCATATTTTAACCTCTCCATGCAGATGTTTATGGTTACCTAAAGTCAGTGACTTCAAATCCTTCGAAGAATGTGCGTGGCATGTTCTTCAATGAAGTGGTTTAGGACCTAGAAGATGAATACGGAGGAACATCCTAGGATATTCAAATTATGTCACAGATATCCATTAATTATGTCAGTGACTTCAAATTCTGATCAGTTGTTCCTTCAAATTATGTCACGGATATCCATTAATTTTTGTGCATTAACACTGATGTTCTTTATGACAGTAGAAATAAGATATTCAAATGCTGTTTGATTGGTAAGGCTGCTAAGGCTACACTTCATGCTTATAAAGCTGTTGCGAGTAAAAGGCCTATTTACACTGTCATTCAATTTGCTTATCCAGAGATCAAATTCCAAGAGGGCCTGCCAATTATCACATCTTACTACAATGGAACTAGAGTGTTTTTTAATCCTAAATGGCCTCAGTTGAGTGAAGTTGCTGATGACATGCTTGATTCTATAAACCATTCTCCTATTGATGTAATAGATTTAGAATGATATATCTTTGTAGATGTTTGGGTTGTACAAACTCTTACTATTAGTTGTTGAGTTACTGATGTAACAAATTTAGAATGATTATGCCTTCCCTGTTATGACATTAAGCACATGTTTCTACATTGTACCTATTCCTTTTGGTTGGTTTGTACTTTTTTTCCAACTAAAACATGGTACTCATAACATAGCCATTATGGTCTGGGTTATTAAGTTGTTAAGTGAAATAAAATCGGTAATGCTATTACGTTCACAAGTATCAAGTATTCCTAATAATGATGATGGTATTAAGTTTGAAATTATTTAATATTATTGGATATGTTTTTTTGCATGCTATTGGATATGTTAATAAGTTTAAATATTTTCCTATTCCTTTGGTTCAAATGATGCCTTCTGCAATATGGCACAGGTTGAGGGTGGAATTTTTTTTTTATCATTGAATGGTTTTAGTTTTGTTTCATGATTTTGATACTTTTCCTCTATAATTGGCTTGCAAAACATGATTGTTGTTAAACATTAATGAAATAATTCATGTAAGTAAAATAAATAATGATAGAATATGTACGTGAATAATACAAAAAGCTTTCAGACATTACCAAGTACTCTTTCCTTCCTAATTATAAGAGCCAATTAATTTTGTTTAGATAATTTTAATAAAGTTAATTACATTACTAAATTCTTCTTCCTTCTTAATTATAAGTTTAACACATTCAGACGTTACTTTTTTCCTTAATTTTTTTTCAAAAAACACTTAATTATGCCTATAATTAGGATCAAAGTGAGTAAATAACATGGTTCATTGCTTAATTGCTTATTGCTTAATAAATTAATAACAGATCCCGATGCATGCATATAGGCAATTTAACAAACGTTAGATTTAACTTTTCATTCTAGGGTTGAAATGGTGCCTTTGGCAATATGGCACAGATTAAGGCCAAAATGTGTTTCTTTTCCACTGAACTTCATAGTCAAACACTCTTCCTTGGTTCAAAGCATTTTCGACATTCGAGAGTTGAAGTGTGTCTGGACATCCTTTCATCATTGCACTAACAAGATAATTCTTGATCCATGTGAGTTAAAGCATTTGTCAACAGTTTTACGTTAATGTAGTCTATCAATATAAGGATCCAGATTGAAGTATGTATGTTGTAGATATGGTGTTAGGTCACACCTTTCACCTTTACTATTTTTCCCTAAAATGTTATCGATTACGCTCTATTTCATCTTTTGTCTCAATTGTATATTGCTATTTTTATCCTGCAAACATCAATACATTACCCTTTGCACAATAAGCAAATCAGACATATTTGGAATAATTGTTAGATATGAAATACTATTTAGTGTGTTATAAAATATAGTTAACACAAATCACACAATTTTTTTTCATACCAGCTACATACCCTCCTCAAGCAGAGCATTACAAGGATATTGTCTTCCAAGTTGATGATCACAATAATGATGATGACTCCAAAGTGGTTGCAATCTTGCTCTACCGAAATTGGCAAAAGGAAGTTGAAATGGTTTTCAAAGTGGTTGTTAGATATTGGTGATGGTAATATAGGTTGTTCTACCGAAGGAGAGGCAGATATATAAATACCAAATGAATTATTGATACCAAGTTGTAATGATCCTATTGATAGAATGTGAAGGCAACTTACATAAACTTGTTTGATAATTTGACAAGAAATGAGTACTTCAATGATAGAGCTATTCTAGCTCCTACTATTGAGATGATAAACTAGATTAATAATCATATGTGCTCGCTTTTGCTTAGTGAGGTGTGTGAGTTCCTTAGTTGCGACATTGTTGCATCTACCAATGACAGTGACAGCTTCGATAACCTTGACAACTTCAATGACCTATACACAACAGAATTTTTGAATATGATATCTTGCTCTAGATTACCTCCACACAAACTTCTCCTAAAGGTTGGTGTTCCTATCATGCTTTTAAGGAACATTGATCAATCTGAAGGATTGTGCAACGGGACTTAGCTTCGAATTACAAAGATTGGAAAGATGTTACTGAGGCTATCGCACTTAATGGGTTAAAACCAAACCAAAAGGTACTTATTCATAGGATGTACATGAATCCTTCAAAGTCAAGATGGCCTTTTCACATGCAAAGGATACAATTTCCCATAACTATCTCATTTGCAATGGCTATCAATAAAAGCCAAGGGCAATCTTTACAAAATGTTGGATTATATCTTCCAAAACCTGTTTTCACCCATGGTCAATTATATGTAGCCATTTCTAGGGTGAGAAGTATAGATTGTCTCAAAATTGTCATCAACGACCATAAAAACATGACAACGAAGACTACCAAAAATGTTGTTTACAAGAAAGTGTTTAGGAACCTTGGTACAACTTGACATTATTGCCAATGTGTTTATGTGGCTATCTGCATTGAATATTTCCATGCCCATTTGACTTCATCCACATAAACTTTTCATTGTAATACATGTAGAAGTGATGTTGATTTTGTTATGTTTGTCAATCTATGTTGTTTGTTGAAATGGAAAATAGTGATGGATGCTTGCATGTAGTTATTATTTTGGACTGCAATATAATTTGCATGTTTGTCGGTGTTGTAATTAGTTTTTATTAGTAATGTTCCCCGTGCAAGCAATCATTGTATATGTCTTGATGTGGTTGCTTGCATTTTATATTTCCATGTTTGTTTTTCCCCTCGAAAATATTTCCATGTCTATTTGACTTCGTGCACATGAACTTCATTTATTGTAATAGTTGTAGTAGTGATGGTGATTTTGTTATTATTGTCAATGTTAATTTATTTCATAATTGGATAACAATTATGGACGTTGGGATGTGGTTATTATTTTGGATTGCAATATATTCAGTATTTTTCGTTAGTTATGTAATAGAGGGGAATGGTAATTGGAAGGTGTGTGGGAAAAACGCCACATAATAGTTGAGATATTAATGTTGTGAGCAGTGTTCCCCGTACAAGGCACATGGAGGATCTGCTCGTTTCCATAGTAGCTTCCTCATCTATGTCTTTCCAGTATATTTATCATAAACTCTCTATAGTAATTTGACAGGGAATCAGTGGCTTTTTTATTAAAATAATATAAACAGTAAAAGTAAATACTGAAATGCTACACTTGTAAAAGTATTTACCAGTATCCTACACCTAAAATCACCCAAGTGGTGGGCGATTTTAGAAAGTCATACATCACATGGGTGAGTTCTGTGTAAAATACACCGGGAAGAGAGTGTAAGATTGAAATTGCCCTTCACAAGGGTGAGTTGCGTGGAAAGAAAGTGGGGCCCGTGACTGCGACATGGAAGTCGCCTACCACATGGGTGACTTGACAGAACTTGCCCACTAGCTGGGTGAGTTATGTGACATGGAAGTCTTGAACTCGCATACTTTCTGGGTGAGTGTTATGAAATTGCCTATGTGCTAGGCGATTTCATAGAACTCGCCCACTAGCCGGGCAAGTTCTGTGACATGGAAGACCTCAGGCGAGTTCTGTGACATGGAAGACCCCCCTCTAACAATATTCACACGCTTGTCCCTCCCACTGTAGTACCCTCCCTTCCCTTAGCTATATTCACACCACTACGGTACTCTCCCTTCCCTCAACTTTGTTCACACCCATGTTGCAGTTTTCTTTTCCTTTCCACTTGTTTTTTCTTTGCCGACACTCTTTCCATTCACCACCCGTGAATAAACAGTTATAGGATGACAATTCTATATAAACCATGCGTCTGAAGCATTTCCCTTCACACTCATTTCATTCTTCTCTTTGCTCTCATTTCTTCCGTTGAAGATTTCCCTTCACACTCATTTTATTCTTCTCTTTACTCCCATTTCTTCCGTTGAAGTATTTCCCTTCTTATTTTCTCATTGAGTCTTGAGATAGATTATTTTGTCAAACTTCATTTATCCTCCATACTCCATTATTATATTAGCTTGTTTCTAGTTCCTTTCTCTTCCATCTTACTTGTGCCTTGGTGTTTTAAATTGAGCTATTTTTATTATTATTGTAAGTAAGTTATTTGTCTAATTTTTATTTCAAAATTGTATAGTTTGATAATATTTAGATAACTCTTAATAACTATTATCTAACTATTTTTCTTATTGGTAGGTGGTAACTGTTAGATTGAAGAAGTTGAAACATCAAATAGGTGCCTCTTATTTCAACTGTAAGTACTTTCGTGTGTTATATATTAATACATGTCAATTACTAGTAACTAAATATTTTAATTTGAACTTTATTCTTTAAGTATGTGAATTTTATGCGATGATATATAGAAATAACTTTGAAAGTTTATTATTAAGCACTATGTTGCATACTTTAAAGAAAGTAAATTTTAGTCAACATACTAAACTTTTAATTTATGTCTTTCTTTATATTTCATGCTACAAAAAGAAGAACACAAATTTTAGGTTTTGTAGATTTGAAAAGAAGAAAACAAATTTTAGGTTTTGTAGATTTGAAATAATAATAATAATAATAATAATAATAATAATAATCATCATTATCATCATCATCATCATCATCATCATCATCATCATCATCATCATCATCATCGTATAATTTTATGTTGTCTTATAAGTGTATGGTTGAAAAATGTGAAAAATAGAACAAAGAGCCTAGGATGGATGATAGTTATTTGAAAGGACTATAAAAATTGCAATTATATGCAAGGACCAATTACCAAAAAAGAAAAAATAAAAATACTAAATTGCCCTTCATTAGACTTGTTACATTCTCTCCCACATCCTACTTTAAACACTTATATAAATTTTTA
>JBAGKO010000016.1:2776851-2789068 GCA_037177275.1 Acacia concinna
GGGTGTGTTTTTGGGAGGCAACCCCCCCCCCCCCCAAAAAAAAAACCCAAAAAGAAAAAAAAAACAACAACGAGAATAACAATAAAGGCTCTACACATACAATGTAAAATAGGCAAGAAAGAATTGACTTATAAAAGTAACTAACATTGGTGTCTTAATGTGATGGCACGTAATTAGTGAAGAGATGAGATATGAATGGTTCAGAGACAAATGTAAAAAAAAAAAACAATGAAAAGCATGAAATTGGATATTCATATAAAAAGCTAGTTTGCCGTGCGTGTGTGCAATCTTTAACATGACATAAGTAGTATCCTTTTGCAGCATCATCTGTGTCTTATGCTCAGTATGGGTGCAAAATAGCAATTTTTTTCTAATTAGCCACTGTTACATATGTGTTTACCCATGATGCATTATTTCAAGCTCTTGATTTCACATATAGACAAGAGTAAGAGTAAGGGGAGAGAGGGAGAGAATCAGTAGCTATTTCTAGTTTGCTAATTCACAGAACATGATAGAGCTGATGATTCCCTAAAGATTTGGACATCACTCCCTAAGGACTATGGTAGACAAGTCAGGTTAGGCGTAGCTGGAGGTACGGGTAGTGCTGGTAGGGGTAATCACTACTCGAAAGGTATAAGATCATCCTTTTGGTGAAGAGGTGAGAGGAGTTCAGTCTTTTAAAGAGGACAGTGTGTTGGGAGAGTTCTGGCCTCTTGAAAGCCCAAGTTTCTGTCTTGTCTTGTTCATCTGGTTATCTGCACTAGTGTTATTTTGATTGTAATTTCTGTCTTTGGGGTATATGAGGGACATGAGAATGGCTCGAATCATTTTTTTCCTAGTAATTTTATTAGTCAGTAATATTATTATCAGTGTCCCACTTTGTTTGTTATAAGCTTATTATAGTTGAGGGCTCCATCAGAACCTCTGATACAAGCACAGGCCTCACAAATAAAAAAGATGATATCTATAAAATGCAGTTAATAGTTCTCAACATTACCTGGTCGTGTATAGAATCCAGATAAGATTTTGCCAGCTGAGAAACTGAGTACTGTGTAAAATCCCATTGGTGTAAAATTCTAGCTGGCAAGACAGCAGTGTCATTTGTATGGCAAGAAGAGCAGAATAATTGACCAGTGTACTCACAAATTCGGGGCTTTCCCCATCCAAATGTCTCTACAAAACCCCAAATCAAAGTTTTTCCATCATCAAAATGCTTATGACATCCAGCACATGTGTTATGTTGTGCTTCTAACATCTGTTTCATAGATTTGTTTGGTGGAATTTCAACTATAAGTGATATAGTCTTCCCTAATGTGGAAAGGTTTCCATTTTTTGTCCCTCCCATTATAGAAGACTGAGGTGACAGTGGACCCGATGCAGGCGAACTGAGGCATGAATCTTGAGGGGACAAAAACCAAATTAATGCGCTTGGAGGACTTGAATAAAACCTGGTGTGGAGAATGGATTGTAAGCACTCTTGAATGAAAGCACTTCTCTGCACAATAACATCAGGAGATGCACTTCCAAATATCTTTTTGGATTCTTTTTCGACTGAGGACCACGGCAAAGGTAAAACCCATCCATGATCAGCAAATAAGGTTTTTATCTGACGGTGGAGAGTTAGGAAATCTCGGTATCGTCTTTCAACCTCCCTCGGACCTTTGCTACTCCACACTTTTATTTTATAGACAGTATATTCCTTCACCCCCAACAACCTTTCACTTAAAGAAACGTCTCCTCTCTTCTGCCTGGCACCTACCACTTCAATCCTATCTATTTGCACTGGGTGCTGAACTAGAAGATAAACATCATCAGTACCAGAAGTAGATGCTGTCAGCCCGCCATCTCTTAATGGCATAGAAAACTGCGGCTCATGATATCTATAACCCTGAGCAAGTCTAGCCCCAGGAGAATCAACACAGTCTAGTAAAATTTCTTCCATTTCATGGACAACCTCATCATAAAATTCGTTTAGCTCAAAATTCTCTCCCTGCGACATTCAGTGAAACACAAGACCCATGTTATAACTGTTTGCAGTGACTAATTATTGCCCTAACGAGCAAATGTTGACACAAAAGGCTTTAATTCTCAGAAGGTTAAAAGTTTAAAATAAGCATATATGCGGAAAACAGACAACAATTCCATTGACAATTCTAGAAATTCTAAAGTAATAACAAATAAAATCATTTATTCACAAAGGCAACATAAAATTGCATCAGATGGTAGAACTGCAATTTAAAAAATGAACATCAACATAATTCAGGAGAGTGGAAGATGATCAAATGATAGACTGTGGCACTAACGGCTCACCTGAGATGCCTGAGGACTTTTCTCCGAGAGATTAGTCGAGGTGGAGAAACTCTCTATTGGTTCCTTCATTCCATACTTCGAAGAAATTCCAATTTGTTCTAGCTTCTTTGATGAATCTACGTTCATATTCCCAGGTTGATTGGTTAAGCTGGAAAGTCTATGTTTGCTTTCAGAAAAAATGTCAGACTTAGACTTATCCAGCTCTGAGTTTTCCACGTGTTGAACAACATTAATGCCAATAGATATTTCAGTGTTCATGTACTCATTCTCCTTTACTATCGGTCCACCATCAGTAACATTAAAATCCCTATGTTGAGGAGCCTTGTCAATCTCTCTCTCATCATCTGGATGTGATATGACTATATTTGGAGACTTGCTTGAGGCAATGGAAGAACTTTCTGCTGTGTTGGTAACCTTATCAACTTCCTGAACTGGACAACAGGATGCAGGAAAGTCTCTGGCCAATTTTACTTGTTGGGGTTTAGCAAGATCTTTTAGCTCCTTAACTTTTTCAGTAGACATGACCAGATCATTCTTATTTTTCCCTTCCTCACTTTGACCAGCAATTGAAATACCTGTTGAGCTTACAGAATCAAAATTTATTGCACATTTGTCAATTTCAGGATTCTGTTCTTCTTGGCTCTGAAATACATTAAACATTGGCGGAACTTGACCACTTCCCTCATCTTCTAGCAAAAAATCATCCAGGTCTCTTGAACCAAAAGCCACAGAAGAGTTTATAAGAAGGGGATTTTCATGTTGTACTTTTGACTCCTGATGATGATAATTACTTCTTGATGAACAATAATCATTTTTCCTGTCATCATGACCGCCATAGTTACACATTGAATCCTCACCCTCTGAATGCTCACAATTGGATGAGTTCCTGTCTTGTTCCCTTTCCACCTCATCATCATTTTGCAACTTAGGTTGAGCACCAAAACTTTCCAATTCACACTTTTTCTTGGCCGGACAATATAAGCCACCTTCTGCAACCGTTTTTTCACAACCAGAACCCTTGTCATCCACATTACTTAATGTATGCGTCTGAGTATATCCTGCATTATCATCTGCATCACTAACCAAGTAATCCTCAGCACTTCCATATTCATTATGTCCTTTAAACCTTTCAGAAACTTCTACAGCATGATGGTGATCAAAATCCAGGTCCAAATTCTTATCTGATTGATTATCCCCCATGAAAATAGATTCATCTAGCATAGTCATAGTCAGTTCGTCATTATCATCACCGTAGAATTCCAATCCACTGGAGCTGTAGTTTGAATTCTGTTGGCTTCTGATGTTCTCAGAGCCAAATCCAGTTCTGAAATTTCTGTTACCATCCGACACACTTGGAGTCGAAAGCTTCTCAACTTTACGATTCATCTCATCTCCGTTACGTAAATTAAAATTCTCCATGCCGTTACCACCCTTCGAATTGTTTTCTAATTGGTTAATCTCCATTGAACTCGATGCATCAAGCATAGTCACAGTAAGTTCATCATTATCAACGCCGTAAAATTCCAATCCACTTAAGCCGTATTTTAATTTCTGCTGGCTTCTGATATTGTAACTGTTAAACCCAGTTCTGAAATCTCTCGTACCGTCCGACACACTAGAAGTCGAATGTCTCCGATCCCTATGATCCACCCCAACTCGTTCACCTAAACTGAAACTCTCCAAGCCATTAATATCACCCCCAATCCCCAAACTTCTTGCGGACCCCAAATCATATTCTGGAAAATCGTTGAAAACTGTGATCGCGCTACACATACTCGGGGTGCCCATGACTGAGTTCGCGCTACAATAGCGGTCGAATTCGGACTCCCCGCACGATGAATAACGAGATGATGGAGGAGAAGCATCACCACGGCCCGATTGACGAACCCGCAAGGGAGGAAACGAATCTAATGGATCGGGCGAGGTGGCCTCACGAGTCCCCTCCCCGTTGCTCATTTGAAACTCCGCTTAACATATAATTTGAAACTCGAAAACAAGGATTAAGAAGAAAATGAAATCAAACCTCGAAGATGGCTCCGGTTCTCTGAAATTCAAGGAGGTCCAGAGCAAGATTCGCAGGATTCAATCAAGATTTCAAATGAAAGAGACGCCCGAAGTCTTTGAACTGTAGCAGCTACCAACAGAAGAAGTGAGGAGGAGGAAAAACAAAGGGATGGCGATGCAGATGAAAAGGGGTGAAACGTTTAATTCGTGTGATTTTAGTCTGCGTTTAACACGAAATTTTTTTATAACTACCACCATTAATAAAAAAACGAAGATGATATTGCTTCTGTATAACTACCAATCAACGCCTTGCCTGACTGAAAAAATAGTCAACATTTAAGAAACGACGAGCCAGGTTAAAAATTACTACTATTGAGATGCCAGCACTTCCAATTTAGCATCACGAAACACACATCGATCGACACACATGAATTCAAATTCTAATTCAAATAAATAACCCATCCACCGAACAAAAAGTTGGGCAATAAAAATTAAAAAAAAAAAAAAGCATCCTTCAACCAGGAGCGTTTTTTTTTTGTTGTTGTCTAGATTCGTGATTTTCCTTTTAATATAGATGTCTCTTTTATAACTCAAATTTAAGATTTAGAGGATCTAATGTGACCTTATATCACCAACTCTATGACTCTTGTTTTTTTGTTTTGCTGCATGTGACTCACTGTTTTTGAGCTCTATTGACAAAAAAAATTTAGATCAACTGTTAGTTTTTTTTAGGTCAACTGATATACTCTTAATCAAGAGATCATATACTCTAACTTTATCAAGTAATATCTTTTGTCTTTTTCCACCTTCTCATATGACTCAAAACTCCTTCGGTCTACTCTCTTTGCCATGCATCTAATGGCATACATTTTATGTCTGTGTCCAAATCACTTTAAATTATTTTAAGTCATTTATTCTTTAATAGATATTACCTCATTGTTATGGTCATCATTGTTATGGGACTAGCAAAGTAACACTATGCAAACGCAATATTGAGCTTTTAGGTTGGCAACAAAAGTATTGAGCTTTCAAGAAATTGTATAAGCATAAACAATAAATTAAAAACATTTTTATTCTTGATTCATAAATAATATTGTACTATCTCTAGTTGGTTTTCAATATAATATTTAGTTTATAGTTCAGTTAGACTATAAAATTGAATCTATCTATTTATTACTCTTTTATAAGAAAGCTCGTAGAAACGGAGCTCTCTGTCAATTTAGCAAACGAAGCACGATGTTGTATCTAATCTTGCTTGATGGAATAAACGGTGTGCTAAAACATCACCATAATTGCCTAACGATAACAGATCAAGACAGTCTTGAAATCCCATACTATTGCCATTGGTATAACAGATTAGCTCAGTCTTGAAATCTCAATAATAGCCGCTGAGTTTAAAACGGTCTTCATATTTATAAATGCTCCTAATCAATGTTAATCCGCATAAAAACGCTATAGCTTTCAAAGATAATACTTCATATTTGATGAGTACATAGAATTATATTTAATTTAGATTTCGTAAAGAACAACTAATTCAATTAAAAAAAGAAGCATGCATGGATGATGAGATATAATAGTAATATTAAAGGTAACTTTAAAATGTAATATTTATATAATAGATTATCCTTAGAAAATATAATTAAAATTTTGGATCCTTATTGCATATAAAATTTTTGAATTTACAATTTAAAACATGTCTTATTTGTGGAAAAAACGATAATGACATTAAAAAAGGGTGTGGCGGCGATATTAATTAATGTGCCAACCCAAAATAATCACAATGACATAAAAAAAGGTGTGACTTAGGAGTACAAACTAAAACAAATTTTCTTTGGATTGAAATTATAATTTCCCATAATAATGCTTTTTTTAAAAAAGAAATATTTCATTAAAACTAATACAATGAGAGATACATGCCTAAAATAAAATGTTTGCACAAAGAAAGCCTAAGACATAAATATGTAAGGAAATCCAAAAATTAACCTAACTCTAAAATAGTTAAAGGGAGCCGCCGCCATAGTCAAAACCCTACTACCTCAATAATCCCTACACCAAAATTTGTGTGTAGAATAACAAAGCCATTATAAGAAGTAGTTATTCTAAAAATCATCCAAAATGATTCACCGCTTTTATTAGCAATTAAGCAATCATATTGGTTGTTGAAGAAATTCAATAGAAGATCTCATAGAAGGAAAAGCACCCACAAACACCAACAAAAAAAAAGATGAGACAAAGAACAATGAACTGCATGATCTCAACTATAACTTGTGCTTCGGATTTACCATTACCAACTACTCATAATAGTCTTTCAAAAGATAGAGCCAACAATATATAAGACTATAGTCACCAAATCCCAAACCCTAAAACTGAAAAATGTAGCTTCCATGTGAGGTTTGCTATCATTACAAATTCCAACTCAATTTATTGTCACAAAGAAAACCAACACTTCCATAAGAAGTTTAAAAAACGTGAATATAAATGAAAATTAACACAAAATACAAACATCTCCACCCCTGACAAAAGTCAGGAAGGGAGACTTTGTAAGAAAAGCTTGCCTAAAGACAAGAGAAAAACTCCCACCACTAGAAAAGTAGAGAGGAAGGGGAGAAAAAAGGAGAAAAAAAATATAATAAGAGTGTTAGAGAAAAATATAATTTTTTCTTTGTTCTAAAAAATATAATAAGAGTGTTAGACAATTTTTTTTAGAACAAAGAAAAAATTATATTTCAGATGAAATTAAGTCTGATTAATATTCAGTTTCACTGAAGTAAAATTAAAGTGTCAAAACAACATAGAGATAATATAAGAAAATACATCACATTATCCCCCTTCGATTTCAGAATTTTGTATAAAATAATTACCTCAATACATGTACTGCATGTTTGGAATCCACCTTAAACACCAACTTTAAGCTCCAAGAATGACAAATAGTCAGCGTTTCTGCCAAACCAATAACATCAAAGATACTAGCTTATCGTTGCACATATTCTATGAAAGCTGGTTGACCGTAAAGCCACGCCGCCATGATACCTAGAAAGTGGATTTGATTCTGGTGGACGAACAGGTTTGTCAAGTATGAAATCCCGCTAATTTATGACTAACTTCTATAATGTCACCTACATCATGTTGTGCATAATTTGTTGGGGACAGCAATTGAAGGCTTTGTTACTAATGTTACATGAAGAACATGGCAAAAAAAATAATAATAATGAATGTTACATGAAGAAGCTCCAAGAGGTGAGGTCTACCGGCTCAAAACTTTGAGGTGCATGACAACAGTGACTTGATGCCTATTTGGTTTAATTGTAGATCCTCTTGGTAATGCAATGGGGTGCAATGTGATAAGTCCCAATTTTATTATATATTTTCATATCTTTTTATGAGATTTTATTGTTGTTGTTGTTGTTGTTTTGTATTAAAAGGTATCGCACAAAATAATTACTAAAAAGGATATAATTGTCATATTTTTATCGTCCTATATTAAATTGATTTGTACGAAGGTATTTTTATTTTTGTATATTATATGAAAATTGATGAATTAAAGTCAAGAAGACAATTAAATCTAGAAAGAAGATGATAGATCATGAACAAAAGTGGAAATTCGCATGGAAAGAAATATATATGGAAAACAAGACCTTAAGAATGTTTTTAGACTAAATTACAGCATGACTAGGGCCCATCTAACTCAAATAAGACCTTCTTTGACTTTGTTCGTGGTCTTCCTATTATATTAACTTATGACTTATACTCCTTAAATATGCCCTATAACTACAACTTAAGCCTAAAATTATGTTTTCTATGACCCATGAAGAGCAAAAACGTGGTTGTCTATAATTAATTAAGGGCATGATAGTCATTTTGCAAAGTATCTTCTCCCACAAGCTATCATATGATGCCATCTAAGAGGCTAAAGATGAAATTATTTATCTTTTTGATGAATTCAGATTAAAGATTAGTGTCTGTTTGGCACCATAGTTTGAAAATGGCTTTTACGGATTCTGAGGTAAGTATGTGAGAGGAGTTTTGTCTTGACTTGCGCAAACCGCGGTTTCAAAAATGAAAACAAACAAGCACATATATATCTTTTGATATCAAGAAATTATATAGTTATCAATCCCACATATCTAAATCATCTTTCAAATTCAAAATGAAGAAAGAGATAAATATGCTAATAAAGATCTAAAAAATAGATAGGAATGCAAAGATTTAATATTAACATTTATTTTTATTCATTCATTTTTCAATTAAAACTCTTCCCAAGGCACTATAAAAAGAATCTATAAATACAACTTCAAAGACTCCATCCCAAGACGTCTCTTCTTTTCTCCCCTAATATTTTTTGGAGAATAAAGTTTACTTTGGTAAGGAGATGTGATCTTACAACCCTTTGATTTATTTGTAATATGTTATTTTTTGAAGAGGTGTTGTATTGTTTTGCTTCTTATACCTCGTCCCATTTTAAAATTTGTGTAGCAATTCTATATTTCTTCAACAGTTTGTTGTTTCTATCAAGGCACGTCTTAATCAAGGTAAATATTTCAGTATCAATGTCATTACCATCTAGATGTCACCTATGAGGAGCATAGGTCTCACTTGATGCAAGAATAAAACAATATAAAGAAAAAGGGTAAAAAGTCTTGTATTATAATGATACTCACTTGACAAAAGCAATTATGTTATATATTTCATTTTATGTATTATATACTCATATATGTATAGTTGTGAAAACATTGGAGTGCCTCTAGTAGACAATAACAAACTATCCAACAAGTGATAATTCTAGTTGCACATTTTGAATGAATAAATTCCTCTTCCGCTCTAATTAACTATGCGGTCAATCTTGCCTCTCATAAATGTGAAGCAAAACGTGTTGATATATGTTCTAATATTTCACAACTTTTTGAATTGCATGTCATCTTTGTCAAAGAAAAGTTTGGCTAGTTCAAGTAGGGGCAGTTTGATGTATGATGCAATAATATTTCCATGTCTAAAGCATATTGAGAAAAAAGGGTATTCAATAGCATGGTACCTCTTAATCCTCTTGTTGTACCATAATAGTGCCCCACAATATTGGCACTCATAAAAAGGGTCTCCCTCATTTAAATACCTAATCTTAGAAATGTCTTTAGTGGTGCATGACGCATCTTCAATTGTGGTGTTATCATTATCAAGTGCTCAATCTATATTCCAAATCATCTTGGTATTCCAATTCAATAGGTTTTATAAAACTCAAAAGTGACAAACAAAATAATGCTACTCATTTACCTTATTCGTGGGTTGATAGTTGCACCTCCAAATTTGGAATTACTACTTGTTGGTTTCCCCTGGAAGGAAACTTTCCTTCAATGTTAAGCAGCCAATGTTGTTATTCTAGGTGGCTTTGGCCTCACAGTCTTGATATAATATTTAATGTTAGATTGGTTAGTAATGCTTGATGAAGATCCTAGTCTTATATCCCTTAAAGGTCATTCTAGTGTTTTATGGCCAACAGTGTGATTGTCTTGTGATGGCATGACAGTTGTGTGGTTCCCTCGGTAATGCAATAGGTTATTTGCATTCCTCAACTGTAACTTTTTGGAGAACTCAAGAGATTGTGTTAAATATTCTTTAAGGTGGCTTTTGTTTGGTTTTGAGTATGTAGTTAAATTTGGGGTTAGTGATGTTTTGTTTTTATAATAATGTTGGGCATGTAGAAAGACACATGTCAAGCATTAATTTATAACTTGCAATCTTTATTAAACCTATTAAATTGATGAGCCTCAATGTTTTTGTCCCAAACAACCTAAAGAGGAATGTGAAGAATCTAAAGAATGGAATAGGCTATTTGCATTTCGAAAGTGTGTCTTTTGGATAACTCAAAAGATGACAATTTATCTTCTTTACGATAGCGTCTTTTTGGTTCTTACCATATTCATGAATTGATGTGCCATTATTTCTCATTGTTTAGCTTTTTTGGGCCCTTCGTTTTGTAACTGCAACTTCAATTTATATGCCAACTTTCGAAACTAACTTTATGATAGCAAAAAATAAACTTTATTGATAGAGTTATAGAAGTCAACAATGCATATTGTAACATTGCTTGGCGATAAGTCTGTAATCTCAATAGACATCACATCTATCGAAACTATCTTTAATAAAAGAATAAAGATATTCAGGGACATAGTATGTGAGACTTCAATTTTTTTCTAAATCGGAAATGAAGAGTTAGTAACAAACATTGGTCAATTAATGACAATTAAATTTCAATTATAATCAATATATCCTTTACCATATTTTAACCAATCTAATTAATTATACTACTTTTTAATATAAATTAATAGTTATCATTTGTGGTAAGTTCACGCTTCTAAATATTTCAATTATGTAGGGAAATTATTTTCATGCCTAATCAATAAATCATCAATAATAATTCTAATTAAATTAGAGTCTTACACAAAGCCACACCACTATTTCCTCCCATTTTAATTAAATTAGATTTTTTTCTCAAAATATTTTGTATCCACCGAACATATATGTACACATCCACTCATATAATATACAAAAGGAACATAGCTTGTAACATAAGTGGGGAGTTAAGCCAAAGGAACATAGCTTTTCTTGTAATATCCCAAAATTCCTACGTGAAAACTTAGTAAATAATCATGTCAATAAACATTGAATCTTGGGAGAATTTCTAGGAAAAAGTTTTATGGAGGCAGTCATATTCTCATAAGGTTTTGGATGAACAAACGATATCCAGAAATTGTGAAATTTTACAAGATGAAAGTAGACATTATAAGCTTTAAATTGATATGTAAATATGACTAATTGGATTTATATGCTAGGAGATATGAATTTTTGAAATTTGCCTAGTGAAATTCTCTTGTTACTAAAGCAGTGTTAAAAAATGAAATTCCTAGGAATTTTTTATGTTTCCAATTGAGCAAATCAAGTATTTCTCCCTAAAACTAGACTCAATAAGGGAAATTTGAGCTTTGGAATAACTTCAATTGGAATTTGATTATTTTGATGATTCCAATGTGTTTAGAATGAAAAATTGTGTGGGGTAAAGGTAGGAAACTAATTTTGGAAGCATTAGATTTTTTGTCCAAAACATGTACATTTTTGGACTTATATTGTTTGAAGGGAATGAAGTGTGATTTTGGAAAATTTGAGGCCAAAAATGGATTTAGGACGCGAAACTGTGTGGGGGTAGGCCGGGTTATAATTTTTGAAAAGATAGAATTATATCGGGTATAAAAGGAGAGAGACCGGTACCTAAAGGCAATTTTATAATTAGACATTTTAAAGAGAGATAATAACTTTTTAGATATCTAAGAAATAAACTTGAATGAGTAATAACTCATTTGCACTATATTTGGGCTTGAAGGATTGCACGGTTATCAGACAATGTGATTGATAGCAGATGTAACATCCCAAATTTCCTATAAGAAAACACTTAATTCAATAAATATTTAATTTTGGGGAACTTCTAGAAAATGTGTTACAAAGGCAGCCATATAATAGTAATACTTTGGACAAGCAAAAGGTGTCCAAAAATTATGATATTTTGTAGGATGAAAGTAGACATCATAAGCTTTATATCGATGGGTCAACCAAATTTATTGGATTTATATACTAAGAGATATGAATTTTTGAAATTCACTGGTTTTGGGAGCAGTGTCCAAAAACGAATTTTTTGAGAAATTTCTGATCTCGGTTGATCAATGGAATTATTTTTCCCTAAAATTGGACTCAATAACTGACATTTTGGCTTTGGAATCACTTCAATTTCAGGTTTGTGCAATTAGATATGAATTTTCAAAATTGGGTAAAAAGTCTGTCCAAAAAGTTCAAAAATGATAACATGTAAGAGTAAAATGGTAATTTACAAAATAATTAAAAATAAAATTATTTTCCCCAA
>JBAGKO010000016.1:2789168-2813667 GCA_037177275.1 Acacia concinna
AGAGGTAGAGTCACATACATGCTCATTACATGGTAAGTGACGAGAGAGAGGGCACTAGAGGAGTAATACGGGCATTACATGATAGCATGACATACATTGCATTATACTGTTACTAGTTTTATATTATGCTATTAAGGTTTCACTAGAAACCTTACCCTCTCCATTATGAAGGTGAAGGATCAGGAAGCAAAGGTAAGGACCAAGTATAGTTTTGTTAGGCTTCTTGTTATTATTTATGGGTTGTATATATATGTTCTAAGATTGATACACTAGATCCTAATATGCATGCTAATATGTGAATTATGATACATGCTTTATGTTGAGAAACAAAAAAATTTTACCCACGTTTGTCTAGCAAGAAACAGTAACAATGGTTCTAACAGCCACAGTAAGGTACAGAAAAGGTACAGAAAGAGAATAAAAAAAGTAGGGTGCTAGACAATGGGGATATGATTGGGGACTCCCTTTTTTAAGGGGTTATAGATATCTTCAATGGAGGTGATATAGAGCCTCAACTCAACCAAACAATGATTTCTCTTATACCCAAAGTGAAGTGTCCACATAACATAAAGGAATTCAAGCCTATTTGTTTATGCACAACATTCTACAAACTGGTCACCAAGATTATGGCTAATAGGCTAATTTGTGTCATGCCTCTTCTTTGTAACCACCTACCAACCTAGTTTTATTAAGGGTAGAAGCATAATTGACAATATCACCATTGCTCAAGAAGTCATTCATTTAATGCAAAAGAAAACAAGAAACATGGTGTGGATGGCAATAAAGGTGGATCTTGAGAAAGCCTTTGATAAACTTAGATGGGCATTCATTGAAGAGACATTGAAAGAAGCCTAAATCCCATATATGCTTATTCAAGTCATCCTTAAATGCATTTCAACTTCTAATATGCAAGTACTATGGAATGGATCCCTCTCATCTAACTTTAAGCCTTCTCGGGGGATTAGACAAGGAGATCTTATCTCACCCTACCTATTTGTTCTTTGCATGGAGCGTCTCTCTCAAGTGACAGGAAGTAAAATTTCCAACAAAACCTAGCAGCCCATCTAAATGGGGAGAAAGGGACACACACTCTCACATTTTCTTTGTGGATGACCTCATTTTATTTAATACCACAACTGCTTCGCAAGTTGAGCTAATCAAGTGCACTTTGGCATAAATGTGTAGCGCATCTGGACAAAAGATAAATGAAGCCAAAACGTGAATTTACTTCTCTAAGAACGTGCCAACTATGAACAATGAATTTAGCTGCCAGTCTTTGGGATACTAGAAAACGATGCAACTAAGAAAATACCTAGGTGTCCCCTTAATACATGGTAGTATTACCCAAGCCACATACCAATATATTGTCAAAAAGGTGCAACAAAGATTAGCTAGATGGAAGGCAAAAACTCTCTCCCTTGTAGGTAGAAGTACCCAGCACAATATGTGTTATCAAGTATCCCTCTCTACACCATGCAATATGCCAAACTACCTGTTTGTTTATGTCTGTGAAAGAATTCAAACACTAATTCGCAATTTTGTATGGGGGTCAAACGATAAGATAAAAGATGTACATCTCCTAAAATGAAGCGAGGTCTGCCAGCCTAAGAAACATAGAGGATGGGGACTCAAGGATTTCTCAGCTATGAATTCAGCTTTTTTAATGAATCTCGCCTATACAATCCTGACCCAACCTTCTGCATTTTGGTTCCAGATCATGAGAGCTAAATATGGCTTTGAAAACGGGTGAGTTAAAAGGGCCAAAATGACTAATATTTCTCGTCTCTGGCATAACTTGGGGCAAGTCTAGGATTATATGGAATTGGGATTGTCTTTGACAATTAGTAATGGCGATGATATCAAATTCTGGATGAGTGCCTGGGCTGGAGATTCAAGGCCCCTCCATCTTCTATCATATGATGCCCTAATTAATGATGATGATTTATCTAGACCGCTCAATTACTACACTACGACAAATGGACAGTGGAGATGGGAACTTTTCAAGCACTTACCCCTGCTGAAGCTTTGGAATACTATAATTCCTCCATCACACCGCCAATGGATTCCATCTAGTCTAACCTTTGCCACTGAAAATTTTCCCCCTCTGACCAATTCACTGTCAAATTAGCATATAGGTTATTACAAGGTGACAAGTGGAATGACGCTGACTCTAAATGGTCACTAGCATGGCATTGGCCTGGGCAACAGAGAGTTCAGACAATTTTTTGACGGAAAGGGAAATATATTCATAAATATTTACAAAGTTACAATGACGCTACCACTTAGGCCTATGGTACGATAGAGTTAAGAATAGTGGAGGCCTTGGTGGTGTGATGCACTAATGAACAAACAGATATAATAATATTTTCTGTTGGCAAACAAAAAAAAGATATAATAATATTTTCTGGGGATGAGGATTCATTCATGAAAGTGGACTTGTTCCTGCTATCCCAGAGTTTCCACGTCAGGGTGCCAAAAAATAATCTCCAATGTGTTCCCATATATCTAGGATTGAGGTTCCATAGCAGCCATTCCTAGAAGGTTTCCCAAAGAATTCTTGTAATTGGTCCTGGGGAGACTTCAGACTTTTATTTGGATTGTTTTGTACAACAGACTCCTTACTAACAAAGAAGGAGCCAGGAGATACATGTCAGTTAATGATCAATGTCCCATTTTTGGAGGAGTTGTAGAGGATCTGAACCACATTTTTAGAAAATGCATCCTTTTTATTGTTAAGCACTGCTGGACACTAGTTCTCCCTGACAGGTTACCACCTCCTCCTTCAGAATGCCGTGTGATAAATGGCTCAAGGAAAACCTCAAAACTGGGCAACACCGTGATTCCTGGCCTATCACATTTGGGCTTCTTTGATGGAAGTTATGGGAAGCACGAAACAAAAGCATATTCAACGAGGAAATTACAAAACCCCAACTCTTAATCAATGAAGTATTTTCCATGTCATCTTACACACATCAGGCGAAGACGATGCTAGCTGCCCTCAACACACATTGAATGGAATGATGTTTTACTGCCTTTATTAATTTTATCTGCTTTTTGCCTTTTTCCAGTTACATTCCCTGGACTCTTCTGATGTATTTTTATAGTTCATCAATAAAACTCCTTTTCCATTCAAAAGTTCTAATTGGAGATATTGGTGACCCAAAAAAAATAAAAATATCAGCCTTTTTTTATTAGTCATGAAACTAGACGGGCCCAAGGCCCAAAATAAGAGTGAGATGTATCAATTCACATAAGTTTATCAAAAGGATTATCAAATTTAAATCCAAAAAGACATGGATGGTAAGGTAATGTGTAAAATAGGGCAAAAAAAAATGATATCATTGTCAGCCTTTATAATGTGATCGTATTAAAGTCTTGATGCTTGTGGTTTTCAATAATTTGTTTTGGTCTCTCTAAATTTTATAAATACTTGGTCTGAGTTGAAGTGGAGAGACTAACACCAAAATTTATTAAAAATATAAGTACAAATTATTGTTAAACTCAACAAATTAAAATTTGATCAAACTCTAAGAATTAATAATAATATTAATCTAACGAAAAAATAAATTGTAGGTAGGTAAAATAATCGAGTTTCATCATTAATTAATGCTAATTCACAGAAAAAATAAAACTCTTCTAACTAGTGTCATTTTATACAATAACATCAAAACCTTATTCTATTAAAAAATCTAACCTTTGTCATTTTATAAATAAAACATTTTTTAACTCAAAATTCTTTATCGTTCGACTCAATAAAGAAGGATTTAAATTTTGGATGCTTCAGCATCAGCCTCCTCCTTCCCCATTTCTAAAATCCTTTTCTTGGCACTGACGGTTATATCTTCCTTCGTGTCCTTAGGTTGCAAGCTCACTTTTAATTTCGAACCTCTTCACTGCCATAGTCATCAACAAGCAAATATATAATATTCGATTCTAAAGCAGCCTAACCAACAAAAGCTATCAAGATATATCACCTTGAAGAACTAATTCTTCCGACAACCCCAAAAAGTAGAAGGAAACCCCATAAACAATTCAACCCAGATTCCTCAACACTAGCTAGTTGTATCTTGCATGGCTACTAATTATTTATATACAAGTCGCAACCAAGGCAAGTATATTTATATATCTTCATTTTCAGGCAAGTGTTCAACCATTACTTTGTCTTTTCCCTTCTAAATCTCTGCCAGTCATGCCCATGTTGTCCCTTCTTCTCTGTCTCATCTTCTTATCATCCTATCTAATCCCGTTGAGCTCCGGTCATCCTCATTCGTGCCGGTCATATTGTGGAAACATAACCATAGAATACCCTTTTGCACTTCGATACGGTTGCGGCCACCCCGGCTTTCGTGACCTTCTCTTCTGCATCAATGACGTTCTAATGTTTCACGTAAGCTCCGGATCTTACAGAGTCCTAAACATAGACTATGCTTACCAGGCTCTCACTCTCCACGAGCCTCACATGTCAACATGTGACAAGATCGTGCTCGGAGGTCATGGCAACGGGTTTGAGGTGGAGCCATGGCGGCAGCCCTACATGAATCCGACACCCGACAACGTGTTCATGCTCATAGGATGCTCCGCTAAGTCACCGTTGTTCCAAGGTTTTCCAGCAAAGAGCTTGCCGTGTCGAAATGTTTCGGGGTTGAGTTGTGAGGAGTATTACGGTTGCCCGGCTTGGGACATGTTGGGCCACAAGCGGGTGGGCCCTGAATCGTCGTTCTTTGCTTCAGGCCCACCTGAATGTTGTGCGATGCCGTTTGAGATGATTAAGGCCATAAATTTGAGCAGGCTTGGGTGTGAAGGGTATAGCAGTGCCTATAATCTCGCACCATTACGAGTTGATGGGCCTAAAGGTTGGTCTTATGGGATCCGTTTGAGGTATTCAGTGCAAGGGAATGATGGGTTTTGTGCGGCGTGCAAGGCAACCGGCGGCACGTGCGGGTTCGGTTCAGACGGCATCAGGCAAATTTGCATGTGTGGGAGTTCCAATTCAACGTCCAACTGTGATTCAGGTCAGTCAAACAATTGAACTTTGAAAGAAACTACTCTCTCATATCTTAAGATATAATTAACTTTTTTTTAAGAATCATAAAAAGGCTAATTACATTACTTTAAGATATTAAAACTTATCATTTTTCTTTAAACTATGTTATTTGACTCATGAATTAATATATAATATAATGCAATACAACATACGATATAATTAAGTAATGTAATTAGCTTTTTTAAGATTATTTTAAAAAAAGTTAAATGACTCTTATAATTAGGACAAAATGAAGTACTATTTACTGTCCATATTACAAGTCATGTTTTTTTAATTCAACCAAAACCAAGTTTTTTTCAAAAAAAAAAATCTATTTTTTTTACTCTCTTTAGAATTTTATATTAATAATTTTGAAATTTTCTCTTTCTCATCAATTTGATCCTGAATTAATTCTAGTTTGACTCCTATATGACTCTTGATCCAGTACTCTAGTCGGTTCAGCTTTCAGAACCTTACTCATTATGTTCATGGTTTTAAAATACAATGTTTTGCTAATTTTTCCCTCATTTAAAAATATAGAGGATCACTACATCAAACTTCAAGTCTCCTCCTACTAAATTGTAATAAGGCAATATTTTAAAAACTTTGCCAATGAACTACTAAGTAACTTATATTTAGGACGATCAATTCTTCCTAAAAGGTGTCTTGTATAAAGGACAGGAGGGAGTATAACAGAAAAAAATGTGCAGGATGCTCCTCCGGTCTTAAATGACTGAGTCCTACGTTTAGGATTTGAAGAGTATTTCTTGTCCCTGGGTGATTAATTTTGATTATTGGCTATGTGTAACATTAAAGTGTCTCTCTGTGCAAACTTACAGTGAGCTTATCGTCGTCGGACACGGCAAGGGCAATGATGAGCAAAATATCTGGAGGTGAGCATGTAAACAATAGTAAGGCCTGGGTGGACAGGTGGTTGATTGTTATAGTAGAATATTTTAGGAAGCTATCATGTGGCTCTTATATTTAACAAACTTTTGCAGGACCATTGGTGTGTATACTGCTGCTATGGATGACACCGATCTGGGCCTGGATTTGAATGCTGTCCTTCTTTTCCCCCTTTCTTTTTTTTTTTTAAAAGAAAAAATCAACTATTTGAATATTTTACCGGTACCTGAGAGTAGAAAAAAACGTGGTAACAAAACGCATTATTGTAAATAAATTTTTGGGCCACGAACAAGAACAGAGAATAGGGATGTTTTGGGGGCGGAGGATAGAGTGAGTGAGGCTGTGAGAGTGAATTGTACTGTGTTTTGCTTTAGCCTTGTCTTCATTATTGCCTGCCTTGTCTTTCCCAGCTATTGCTTTTCATTAGCTGTCTTCATTCTCATTTTCCTTTTTCCTTTTTTTCGTTCCTGGGGTATAAAGGCATGCGTCAAGCTTGAAAATTACATGAAACAACTGCCCAATCATGCAGAAAGAAACAAAAGAAAACTTGTGGTATTGGTATACCTGGTCCAAACAAATTCATTCTCATTTTCAGTAATATACCAAAACTAAACATATAGCAGCAGCTACTAAATACTAAATAGATTCACCATCCTTTAATTGTTGAAATTACAAAAATATATTTTTTTAATCCAAAAAAAGAGAGTCCAATCTTCCATATTATTACCGAAACCAAATTTCCCCTGCTTGATAATTGAACATCTCTTGGCTTATTCATATTCAGTACGAGACACTCCCTGCTGTATATATCCAGCGATTAGGTTTGAAAAATACACAATTGATTCAAGTAATCTTTGTTGCTGCAATCTCTTTCATTCCCTGCAATTGTGCGAATGTGAAGGGATAATTAAGATTAGCAATAGGACTGCATGAAAGGAAAACAACAATAAAGATCGGTTTTGGTCCCAAAAAAAAAGAAAGAAAGCATCAGTTTGCTTACAGTTGAGACATCCTTCCATGTGTTCAGAGTCTTTAGAGCCTTTCCAGATTCTTGTGTTTCACGTGCCAAAGACACTCCTTCGCCCAAGTTCTTTACATGGCCACTGACCAGGAGAGCTGCTGCTGCATTTAGGACCTAGCCATTTTTTTTTTTTTTTGGCGTAAGGAAAACAAAGTAGACCTTTCAGTTTATGTGCATCCAGAGTACAAGTTGAGTATCAAAGTAGTATACATGATGTAATGATTTTAGCTTGCAGAAAAAAATGAAAAAGGACAAATAATAAAGAATTGACGTTTCCTTCAACATAAATAAAAGAAGCAACAAGAGCCAAGGGGAAAGCATGGGGAGAGCGGTCAAAACTAAACCACCACTATGTTTCTTCTGGTCAGGATGTAAGGTATTCCATGGAGGAAGTCCGTGTAAACATTCATTAGGTTTTCAACAAATTCTGATGCTCTACTTTGTTTCTCTGGTTAACCTCCATGATTTCTATGGTGAAAGTTTCAGGGAAACTTTTTTATAAAGAATCAACATCAACCAATTCCAATGTATAATACTTTTAGTCAAAAATCAATTAGGGAGCCAAGTTTCACTTCCTGAAGTTGTTTCAGAGACATGACTGGAAAAGGAGGCTAACTTGAAAAATGTACAAGAATTTTGAAAGTAAGAGGAGAAAAGAGCAAATTAAGATCAGATTTAACAAATTTGGCTTCGATAATAAGCATCTAATAAGGAAGCTTGAAGTTTGAATCTAGCATCATACAATTATACATATACATACATGTCCACACGGCACGCATATAAATTTAAAATTGGTGCCATCTTCTCAGCTACTCAAGATCAGGAAAGTAAAAGCTACTCACAAAAGCATCAGCTATGGGCCCTCTCTCCCCACCTAGAACACGCTTCAAAACCTCTGCATTGTATTCTGGGCCACCCCCTTTCAAGTTATCAAGGTTGCACCGAGGTATATTGAACTCCACTATTCCAGGGGGCAAATAGTTCTCACGGATCAGTGAATTTAATTATCCATTGTAAATAAAAGATCTCCCATAGTACTCATTCAGTTGCTAGTGTGTTGCATCAAAATACTTCACAGCAAACAAGATGTAAAAGGCCATTATATATATCATATGCTTACATGGATCGAATAAGAACTTCTCAATCTTTTCTGGAGCGACTTCAAGGATCAAACCAGGACCTGTGGGAAACACACATGAATACCAAAATACAAATGTCAGGAAAATTTTATTCAAATACCTACATGTACCAAATGAAAAATCTCCAGAAGTCCAAAAAGCAAGAGGTTTTTACCAAGAGGACTCATTTCATCCAAGCCTTCAGAGTGGACAACCAAAGCTCTTTTCATGCCAAATCTTTGAAGTGCCTCTGCCATTTTGTAGACCTATACAAAAAGCCAAAACAAATCAAAAGCAGCATGTCCGGAAGAATAGATACCAAATCCATTCAGCATATATCTTTAGTTTCTGTACAACTTTAAAAAAGCAGTAACTGCATAATCCACCAAGTTTTACTGTCAACTCATTAAGAAAATGTTCTATATACGTAGGTTGGTGTTAGCTGCTAGTTAAATTCATGGGCTCCTCTAGGTAATCTAAATCTTTTAGTTTGATTCTAAAAAATCCTATTCCACGGCAACCTTATCACAATAGGATTAATAGATATTAATCTTGAGTGCATCAGCCAGCCTTATATAACAATTACCTTGGAATTTAATCAATAGATTACATAGTACCCAGCTAATCATGCTTGGAAATCTACCTTACTATATGGCGAGATATGAATTCAAAGTTGAGTCAGTTGTTTTGGATGCCAGTTTATTTGGAACCTAGATTACAAATCGATTAAGATTGGTTGACACTTGGAGGGGGGCCAACCAGCTGAATTGGTTTTCACGGTGACACATAAGTTCATAATTAATAAATCAAGTTGTTTTGCCACTATTAGTGTTAGTATTGAGTTTGCACACTGTATAACGTCATAATCAGGCATGCTATATACCACCAAAAATATTAGGTGAAGGAAACACTCAAATAGCTTTCTACTATGTGTAAATGATACGGAATGTTAATGAATTTAATTTCCAGTAAGAAACAATAAATAACGATTGAACTTACCAGATCTTCTGCATATACTCCAACAACTGCATAAGGCACTCTTGCTGGATTTAACATGGGACCCAGTATATTGAAAACAGTTTTTACTTTTAGCTTCTTTCTTATAGGACGGACAATCTTCATTGCAGGGTGGTACTTTGGAGACATCATAAAACCAATTCCAGCTTGATTCACGCACCTTATTATCCCCTGATTTGCAATTACAAAAGAGAACAGTAAAATCAAATTACGATACACATTTGTCAGTACCAATATTGTCTCTTTGCTTCATTCTATTAATTAAATAAAAGAACACAATGTTCAAAACTCTCCTTCACTCTTAAGCAATCCACACTTTGGAATGGATTACCTTGTCTACTTAAATCTTGTGACCACTTCATCTAAGACTCAAAGCTGGAACAATCATGAGGAAACCAGCGAAAAGTTTATGTCTAGAAAAGCATACACGTGAGTATAATTTATCATTACAATTTAAATAGCTTTCTTTATGCCAAAGCTATACAGAGAACAATTCTACCGCTATTCTGTCAAATTGATTACCAAAAAGACATCCAATGTCCTAGACAAAGGATTTTTCGTTTGACTATATATACTAAGTTACTAACACCACTGCCAAACATCTCACCGCCAAGTTCTGTTCAGAGATAATCATCCCCCAAATGACGGAGGGCTAAAATGAACTGATGCCGAAGTCAAAATTCTTAACTTGTCTAAAATTACCACCCTTGGTATACTTTGCACTAACCTCGGGATCCAAGTCAATAGTCACTCCCAATGCTTCTAGTACATCAGCACTTCCACACGCAGAAGAACTTGAACGGTTCCCTTGCTACAGTATAAATTACACCGATACACACAATGTCTCAGCTATATTAATAAATGCTCCCATTGTATTATAATTTGCTGCCTCTTTGTCAGTATAAGCACTAAAATGCATCTTCACCTTTGCAACTTTAGCACCACAAGCTGCAGCAAGTATCGAAGCCCCAGTTGAAATGTTTACGGTGTTTGCACCATCGCCCCCAGTTCCAACTATGTCAACCGCATCGACCAATCCTTCGACTTTCAGAGCATGTTTAATCATCGCTCTTGCTAATCCCACGATCTATTCAGATAATAAATAATCGAAGCATAATTCTTAGCAAGGGAATCCAGTCCTATAACCGATCCATTAGCAGGGGAAGAACCAAAAGCAGCAAACTTACTTCTTCATAAGTCTCTCCTTTGGCTCTCAAAAGCACGAGAAAAGCGCTTATCAATGCTTCATCCGCTTCATTCAGTAAGGAGTCAAGGGAAGCTTCAGCTTGGGCTACCGATAAACTCTCCCCATCAATCAACGATTCGATCAACTGCACTATTCAGGTATGCAAAATAATTGACCATACGAAAATGATGCAATGAAAAATTTTACAGGAAAGAAAACCCAAAAGAATAAACAATGAAACAAATACTAAACCTGACTGAACGACTTAATTGACGAGCCTGCACCCTGAGCAACTTTGACACGGGCAGCAACCCCCAAGTTCTCATGCGGTAGGGGAAAGATTTGATGCGGAAAAGAACAATGTCGTGGATTAGGGGTCAGACAGAAATACCGATGAGTGAATGGAGAAGGAGAGACAGAGGAGAAATATGGAGACAAACTCCTAGCCATGGCTACTGGCTTGGGTCAGATCATAGTAAAATTGAATGATTGGCGGCTTTTGAAGCTTCACCGAACAAAGAATCTGAACAAAAAGAGAGGATATCTTTTGGGAGAATGACATGTATTAAATACTAAAGATATTTATTATAAAGTTTTTTTAAATTTATTTTTTATTAAGAAGTTTTTAGAGACTTTTAAGATATTATATTTAGATAAAAAAAATGACTTGTTAGAGAAAAAAGAAAGGCAAAATTTAAAAAAACGCGCGGGTATTGTTCACGCACATTGAACAATTTTAACAACTTCGCAGGCTGTGATAACAACTTTATAAAGCACGTTCTAACAATTTATCAGGTAGGGATACTATTCACTCTACTATAAAAAAATTTTAACAACTTATTAAACCGTGATGACAACTTTATAAGCACGTTTTGATAACTTCTTAAGTCTGGCATTGTTCACTCCATCATAAAAATTTTAACAATTTATTAAGCAGAATGACAACTTTGTGAGCACGTTTTTACTACTTGTAATGCTTGTTCATATGGATTTATCATAACATGCATTACAAGTTGTCAAAAGGTGCTTATAAAGTTGTCATCCCGGCCTAATAAGTTGTTAAAATTTTCATAGCTGAGTGAACAGTATCAGTCTTAACAAGTTGTCAAAACGTGCTTATGAAGTTGTCATTACGGCCTAATAAGTTGTTAGAATTTTTCTATGGCAGAGTGAACAATACCCCCGCTTGAGAAGTTGTCAAAAAGTACTTACAAAATTGTCATCACACCTCATAAGTTGTTAAAATTTTTATATGGCGGAGTGAACAGTACCCCCGCCTGAGAAGTTGTCAAAAAGTGCTTACGAAATTGTCATCACAGCTCATAAGTTGTTAAAATTTTTATATGGCGGAGTGAACAGTACCCCCACCTGAGAAGTTGTCAAAACGTGCTTACAAAATTGTCATCACACCTGATAAGTTGTTAAAATTTTTCTATCGCGGAGTGAACAGTATCCTACCTGAGAAGTTGTCAAAACGTGCTTAAAAAAGTTGTCATCACAGCCTACGAAGTTGTTAAAATCTTTCATGTTGAGTGAAAGTGCCCACGCGTTTTTTTGAATTTTTCCCTTCTCTCTCCTCTATCATTATGTGTAGAAAGTACAGGGGCATGCAGGTAATTTCTCATCTAAACATAATATCCCAAAAGTTCCTAAAGACCTCTTGATAAGGAACAAATTTGAGAAGACTTTTTAATAAATCTCTTTAGTCCTTAGATCCCAGATGTCATTTTTCCTATCTTTTTTGTTTGGAACAAAAGGAGGGAATTAGCTCAACATAAAACCTGGGAACTCTCTTACCATCTTTATTACCTTTTTCAAGCTTTGGTTTGCCATCATGTTCGAAGTATAATTAAAAAAAAAACCTCAAGCAACTTGGAGGAATTGGGATTGAGGTCCCAAGATTTCTTTTGGCACCAGAGCATGAGGTGCCATGTAAGCTAGTCCAGAAATGCAATTCTCGCACTCGCACGCCTATGTGATAACAGCCGCTGTTTTTTCTTTTCGGAAGGCTAACACGGCTGCTGGCTGCTTGGTAAAAAATGTGTTTTTTTTTGCTTTCGTAAGATATCTCTGACCCAGTAGGTCAACGATTAATCCTCTGCTAGTTGTGAGTTCCTCTGTCCTTCCCATAGAGAAACCTTTAAATTCGGTTTTGAAACTAAGTAACTATTTTTGCCTTAGGCTTCTAGTATAATTAATTATTTTAGGATGAAAAAATAGACCTGATAAACTTTCTTAGATTAATAATAATAACGTCGTTAACTTCTATTACTTTTCTTTTTTGAAATGTGGGTAAGACTATCGATTATTTTAATACATTTTTAAAAGAGTAAGGTTTAAATTTAATAACAAACTACTGAGGCCACCCAACACAATTATTTTTTATTAAAGCATTTATAAGGTAAATATGAACATTTAGATAATAACTTTTATATTAACGCCCTTACTTTTTCTTTTCATAAAAGCATTTACAAGGTAAATATAAATATTTATATTATAACTAAAAATATTTAAAAGATTTTATGAAGTTAAAAAAATGTATTACATCCTCTTGATCAAAATAAAATTAAATTCTGTCAATGAAGAGATAAATATAAATATTTACAAGATAAATATATGAACATCCAAATTTTTTTAACTTCCTAAATTCTTTTAAATCTCTTTAATTATAATGTAAATACTCTTTTTTTTTAAATGCTCTTATGAAAAGAATAAAGTAAGGGCGTTAATATAAATGTTCTTATCTAAATATCCATATTTTCTTTGTAAATACTCTTACGAAAAATAATTGTGATGGGCGCCCTAAAAAAATAGTTTATTGTTAAATTTACGCCTTAATGCTTTAAAGATATATTAAAATAATAAAAAGTAGGACCCACATTTAAGTAAAATAACTGAAGTTAAATGAAGTTAATGAAATTGTTATTATTATTCCCAAAAAAATTCATCATTTCTATTTTTACTCTTCAAAATAGTTAATTATATTGAACGTCTATAAAAATAGTTACTTGCTAAATTTTCACCTTAACACTTTTAAATTTCCTGGGGAGATTTTTTTTTAGGGAAATATGTGAAAAAGTCCACCAAATCTTATTTCACAGAATATGTATAAAATTTTATCAAATGTTTTTTACTAAAAAATTAATATTTAATGCGAGACTTTTTCCCTCAGACAATAGTTTCACATAGGGCTGAGAAGGCGTCTACATATTTCTTTAATTTTTTATTGTTTTTAATCAAATGCCGGATTTGTTTGGATAAATGATGAGAAAAGTAATTTATTTGTAATCGGATTTATTAAAAAGTAAGATTGAGAAAAAGTTAGATTGTATAATGTGATTTATATATAAATTGAAAATAGAATAAGTTACTTATAAGTTAGTTATATAAAAGTAAAACTTATTTGGTGGATATGTTGAAAAATAACTTATTATGGGAAATGACTGAAAATGATATGAATCATATCATATGTTGTATTTTATTATATTATATATTAGTTCATAAGTCAAATAAAATAGTTTGAAAAATAAAGGTAAATTTTAATACTTTAAAAGAATGTAATTAGCATTCTTAAGATTTTCTAAAAAAATTAAAGTCTTATAATTGGGACTAGATGGAGTATATATTACATATAAATATATTATTATATTTATACTACCTCTAGTCTTAATTATAAAAAATAGTTGACTTTTTTTAAAAGAAGTTAAAGAAATAAAATAAGTTCATTAATCATATCATATATTGTATTTTATTATATTATATATTAGTTCATAAGTCAAATAAAATAATTTAAAGAAAAATATATATTTTAATATTTTAAAATAATGTAATAAACTTTCTTAAAATTTTTTAAAAAAAAATCTTATAATTAAAACATGAAGAAGTAAGTTATAACAGAAAAATGAAAAATAAAAATTTTAAAAAGGAAAAAAAAAAAAAAAAAAAAGCCAAAACATCTCTCCAATAAACATAAATAAGCAACAAAGTGGTCTTCTGTGGGGCGTGGATTCGAACACACATAATGTGGTAGGACCATTTTCAAATGTCTTTAATGATATTGGTATCTGAATCTCTCGGTAGTCAGTACTCGTGTAACCAATAATAGAGGGACCACATGGGGACTATGCATCTTGCTTTTTCATAGTTTAATTACATGTATTTTCCACGTGAAAAAATATAGAAAATTAATTATTTAGCGTTTTTAGATTTATCAAATTTATAACTCAATTTTTATAATTTAACTTGTTGCAACTTAATCTTTAAATTTGATTATTTAAAAATTCTATCCTTTTGGTCAGTGAGTCAAAGTTGACTACATTGATGTGTCACAAATTAATTCGAAAATTGTCTCTGGCATTCTTATTAGCATACGCATGGAATTGTGATTGTGGAATTTTTCTATCGTCTGAATAAATTTTTAAAAAAAAAGGAAAAATAATAAAACTGTGCAGACTTCTCCGCCATTTCCAGACCGTCGACAGTCGACTTCGCTGATCACTACCACATCCTCCCCGAAATCATGGCCTTCAATTTTAATTTCCTTTACATTAATAATAGCCTCAGCCTTGATTTTTTTTGTTTAATTTCCTACAAAGTGTGGCTGGTTTCAACCATTTCACACTCTAGCAAGAAGAGCAATTACAAGTTAATCATGATAGCCGAGGTTCAGCACTTTGGCTTGTCTCTTCTGTCGAAGATGAAGAAAACTAAAGTGGCAACGGCGTGCGCAGAACCAGTCGCGTCTCTGAAGCTCCAATACCTCACTGATTTTGTCCGTCAACAACGAAGAAGATGATGAATAGTGATTTGCGGCTGTTTGGTCTAAAGAAAAGGTTGGAAAGAAATGGATTGGAATAGAAAAAGGTGGAAAATTTTTGTCACATGAGTGTTTAATTTGTACTGGAAAAATTCTAAGAAAAGATCATAAAATGATAAAAAGATAATTGAGTACTATAAAATATGAAAATCTCATATTAGTCTTTAGTAGGAATTTGGAATTTTTTGAATTTTGAAATTTTATGAAATCACGTAAATACTCCTAAATTTTCACAACAAGGGTATCTTAATTTACAGTAAGAGTATTTCAATTCAAAACTTAAATACATATTATTTAAATGCCTTTATAAAAATTGAAATACTTTTGCTGTGAAATTTAGAGGCATTACATAATTTCACAAAATTTCAAGATTTCAAAAATTTCAGATTCCTATCAATGACTAATTTAGGATTTTGATATTTCACAGTACTAAATTATCTTTGTACCATTTAAATGATATTTTTTCTGAAATTTTTTTAAAAAAATGCGTCGATAAAAAAAAATTGTTCAATTTAAAGAAAATAATATAGGAAAATAAGCCAAAGACTATTTTGCCTCAAAAATATTATTTGAATGCTAATAGAACATACGCATGCATCCCACCTTTTATATCATATACCAATAGTAAGCTATTATATTTTTGCCTATTTTTCTAAGTGTCAGAGATAAGAATGGAAAAAGGTCATGCCGCTTGTTAGGAGCCTTCGACGTGGCCCATTAAAAGCCTGATAGGCTCGGCCTGTCAAGCTAAAAGGGCAAGCTTAGGCCAGGCCAAGCTGTTCGTTGGCTTGATAGGCTTATCAGGCCAACCTAGGCCTGATAAGTTTCTTCTTTTATATATAAAAAATTTGAAGCCTTTCGAAGATTGCCCCCTTCTCTTCATCAAGTTCATTATCGATTTATCAAGCTTTGTCCTCAGCCTTCTTCATCCATGTCAAACTCGTCACAAGCTCGAAGATCTCTCTCTGGATTTGCCTCTTTCCGTTAGACTTCCCGTTTGTCACAGACTCACAGATTGGAGTTTTCCTATCTCCATTGGTTGGCGCCAATCGGTGCAAATCACATGTTGGTGATTTGTTTTGTTTCTACTCGTTTTCATTTGCTTTTGTTGAGCTGTTATGTTCTCATGGATCTATTATGGTTTATTTGCTTATGCTATGTTGAGATGTTATGTTCTTGTGGATCTCTTTCTTGTCGAGTTGTTATGTGATTATGCCATGTGATTGCCTGATTGGTTTCTGTGATTACTCTTCCATTTCCATTATATAAAGAAACTGATTACTCTTCCCTTTCCATTAGATCTCTTATCATTTTGTCTGTCGTGTTTTTATTGTGCTTCTATAATCATATATATATATATATATATATATATATTAGAATGGAACTCTCTTATGTGTCTTATGCTTAGAGAGACGCTAAAGCCCTCTCCGTTTGCACAAGAAGCTAGAACATAAGTGAAATGATTTGTTAAACTATGTTTACAGGAGATATTGTGTGGATGGTAATTAACAGTAGTGATTTAATTTGCACACAATTAATTACGTGACCATTTAGGTGGAACAAATAAGATGTTGAGCAAGATTTACACCACTAATAATTATTATTTTGTTTTGGAGGCCACTACTGTTGAGTAGGATTTACAGATCATTAGAACCAGTGCATTGTTCTCTATCATCGTTTATACTGTGGTACTTTTTGCTTTTTTCTCATTTAATTTTTTTTTGCCAATTAGACAATCAGTTTTATGCATTGTTAAGGTAAAATAATTTATTAGAAGTATTACATGTTAAATTGTGTTATCTTCTAGTATTATACATTTAATTTATTCTTTTTAAGGTGTTGCAATAAGAAGAAGAAATCATATTGAAGATTCTATTATTTGTGGGTACTTACCATAGATTTAATCCTTATTATTGTAACTGAAATTGTTATATTATTGTTTTTTGATTGATTTATTATGTATGTTATAATGTATTTTGGATTCAATTATGTATTGCCTTGGCTTCTTTTTCTATTTAGGCTTAATAAGATTGTTCTTCAAAAGGCTCCTTATTTTCTGTTAAAAAAAAACATCAAGCCTCTTAACAGGCCTAGGCTAAGCCAGGCTTGTACACAGGCTGTCCTAACAAGCCTAGGTTAAGCCAGGCTTGTACACAGGCTGTCCTAACAGGCCTGTATTAGACTACAAGCCAAACTCAGGCCATACTGATATGAACCAGGCCTGGCCTTTTAAGGCCTAAGCCTGGCTAGCCTAGCCTTATTCAACTCCTAATTGATTTACTATTTACACCATTTTTTGTGAGAGCCCTTTTTCAATTATGTAGCTGAAATTTGGTTCCAGCACATCAAGATTCAAACCAAATTAGTCATTATAGTGTAAATTGCACTACAAAAAGAGATGTTATGATAAATATTCATGATAAATAGGTCGATCTTAATTAATTTAGATGTTAAATTCATTTATAACTTAATATTATATACTACCTTGAGTCCTAAATATAGGACCTAATTGAATTTTTTAAAAAGATTAATGAAACTAATTAAATTACTTAAAAGTATTTATATTTTTTCTTTAAATTAATTTATTTGACTTTTAAACTGACATATAATATAATAATACAAACATATTATATAATTAAGTAACTTATTTAGCCTTCTTAATCTCTCCAAAAAGATTAATTAGATCTAGTATTTATAATCATAAATAGTATTAAAGAATGGATAAATCTTATTATACAATTTTAAAAATAATTAGGGTTGGTTCCAACAACATTTTTCAAGGACTAAGAGTACAATATTTGATCCTTACCGATTGTTAGGAATAATATAAAAAAAAATAGAGGCAAGAGATGCATACCGGATCAGGTCGGATCCAAGAGGACATATCACACATCAATTAAGACAATTAGAGTCTAACCAAGATTTGCACAACAGTACACTAGAACACACAAAAATTATAGAAGCAAAGAAGAGAGAGCGCAAAATATTTCAATTGCTCTGAGATAGACTTTCTGCTTGGTGGAAGTTTTTATTTATAGAGATCCTTAGCTTCCACTTTAAGCTATAATCACTAGCAATAAATGTTGTGAGATTTCCTCATCTCTTCCTTCTTATCCACTAAGTTGTAATCACTAAGTGATTTACCAATATCTTCTAACTTGCATTTCAAGTTGTTTACTAATCAGGAAAAAACCTCCCATATATATATATATATATATATTAGTTAACCTTTTCTGACTTGGTTGTTATTCATTTTAGGAAATAATTGTATGTCATGTCCATTCCTTTATTCATTAGGATTTTATTCCAGAACAATCAGTCCAGCCCATCAAGGGCAGACTTAAGCCCAAAATCCAACATCTCTTACTCGCACTTGATAGGCTTACCATAGTGCAATTCTCAATTTCTTTTGTTTCAAACTTGGTATTTGCAGTGGCTGCGTGGGCACAAAGTCTTTCAAGATTTTGGTGCTTGCGATACTAGAAATACTTTCATAGGATCCGCATCCAATGAGACATATTATGTATCTGTAAATTGTTGCCTCAAATGCCCCAAATTCTCCCATACACATTCTTCATAGCATATCTAATCCCTCTTAAGTTAATTATTGGATTAACTCAGATTGCCCTACATGCGCATAATATCCACATTTACAAGTTACTCAGCGAACTAGTAAGGGCTCAACTACATAAACTAGCACAACTTGTGTATTTAGAAGTGAATCTCTCTTTCTGACTAAACATCAATAATTCTTGACTTGATCACTTTCCTAGTTTTTACTTGTTTAACCAAATCATGTGTGGTCATAAAGCTTCAGCTAAAGTAGCTGACGTCAAATCAAGCCTTCATGATGCTGCCTAAGTCCGAAGGGCACTGTGGAAGGATTTTCCCTTTATAAGACTCACACCGTAGTAAATTAGGGATTTTTCATCTACGTCTCGTGTTGCAGTCCTACTCTTAAGCACATGCAATATGAATTGCATGATACGGTGATTGTCTCTTAATTTTTATCTTGTCTTTCACCGTACATGCATCAATTTTCACAATGTTTACCCACATTTAAAATCAAAACTTCTTTTAACAATCATTTATAAAAGACAGTTATTTGTCTGGCTATAGGTTTTATGATACTTTCATGTATTTAAAGGTCAATCTATTTTTCATATACATATATGCATCTGTAGATCTCATCTCAGTTTTACTGAGGCAACTCAAATGAAAATATCTTTCATTACCATCTCATGGTGATCATTTGATCGTCTTATTCTTCCATGGCCTTGTGAGAAGACAGTTGTTCGTGTGAATAAATCTACCTTCCTGACTTGTACAACATTCAAATTTCTATATACCTTGTAAATATTTACTCATAACATACATAATGTTCATGGTCTTATATTGATTTTTGTGCCCCATTATCTTCATTAACTCAATGAAATCAAGCTCTGAGCTCAATAAGAGGATCTACCAACATCTTGTTAGTAAAATGTTATTAAACGCTTGCCTTCCTTCTTTGGAAGTATATCTCTTCATATATACATCAAATGTATGTTTTTCCTTGCTATAATACTTAGGATCCACATCACTAGATGTTACTTGAATCCTACTTTCTATTATTCATTCCAAATTGCTCATAAAAAACTTCTATGGCCATATGACTCCTTGAATGATGGTAGAACATGCCATATGTTCTAATTCCATATATTACAGACATATATACCGTCTATCTCTTTACTTCTTTAACTCTAATATCATTTTCCTAGGTATTATACTTGAATGTCCTTGTAGGAGTGAGTTGTTGCCTACACAACTTACCCAATCCATGATACAGCTAGACCAAAAATAATTTTCAAATCAGACCAAAAGCTTTAGTCTTATATACACTAGTATGTATACTTAAGTTACCAACCATATTCTTATTATGAGACTCTATCCATCTTTTATACGTTTGATTCATCAAGGGATGCATAACCTCTCTGAGGTAGAGCCCTCGTCTATAAGGGCGACCATGTGTTCATAGCTTAGCACATTGAGATACTATAAGGATCACCCTTGTACATGTCCCATGTGATAAAGATCGTACTTTTGTAGTGCAATCTTTATTTATTCCCACTATCAATTTTGAATTTAAGGATTATTCTGATCATTTATCCATTTAACTCTTTTTTACACTTGTTTCAAGTAAACATATGTCATTGTAACAAAGAATAACTTTTAAAGGAGTCATCTCAAGATTGTTTGGCATTTATGTAGTGTTCTTTGACTTTGTCGAAGTTGGTGAGGGTTTCCTTTTGTGAAATCTCTTATACTACTACTTAAATTATTGTTTCCACAAAACTCTCAAGTTGCTTCTTGTAGAGTTCATCATCCAATTTCCAAATTAGAAAAACAGTTACTTTACATCTTCTTGATGTAAATTCAAGCCTAAGCTTACCACTATAGCCAACATTAATAATTTAGAGCTAAAATGAATTACTGGTGACAAGGCTTCTTGTTTACCAATGACTTCCAGTTGTGATTCCCCTTAGCCACTAAGTGTTTTATGTTTGATTATCGCTCATATAATTGAGAACTTACATATTCCCAATTGCCTTTCAGCAATGGCACAAATCTTCCAAACATACACTTGGCTAGTTTCAAGATAAGAATTCATATCCTCTTACATTGCCCTTTAGCATTAATCTTAGCATGTCCTTTTAGTGTCTCTAAACACTTCTAGGTAGCCATAATCACTTTTTGAATAATGAAGAGAGTATTTAATCTAGGTGAACTTTAGAGGATTCTTAGTGAAAAAATATCCTCAAATCCTCCCACTCAAATCAGTGAATTGAAGAATACTTATCTATGGATGTTGTGTTCCTTAGTTCTCACTCAGTCACTGATTCACATCATTTTCACTAATGAAGATGTGTCTTATCATATTCTCATGTTATCTTATGAAGATATACATTTTTATATTTGCCCCCAATCTTTCGTAATATAGAAAAACCATAGATATAACTAGCTGACCATTATGGTCTTATGATGCTTGGACATGTTAAAGTCATATCCACAACATGTATAACATATATGTGACTGATTTGAAATTCACTTGGTTAAGTCTCATGACAGTAGTTATGAGTTTATTGGCCAAACTATGGATGATAATTTCATTTTTGCTTTTGTCTACTTAACCATGTAAGGGAGAGATCCATCTCTCCATTTTAACAACTTCATTGAATTAAAAAGTTCTAGGGATTGATAGTTGCCTAACAATCTCTTTCTTGTACACAGAGCATCTTGAACTAATCAAACTTCTCCTTCTAGTTTAACTAATATACAAGATTTGGTCATTATCTAACAGCCTTACACTTGTCCAAGATTAAATAAACATAACTGTATTACAAACATCATAGTTTGCTAAGTGCAAATGGATATATGGTCTTATCTCAAAAATGTTTCCTTATTTGTCTTGCCAACTAGACTAAACAATTTTCAACTACTCACACACATTACTTAACAAAAGATCTTCTTTTTATAATTTTGATTATTCTTCTTGATCAAAGTGTTCATGTGGCAAGAAATGGAATATAATTTCCAAGACAACAAATGAAACTCTAAATCCAACAATAGATTTGAGAGTCATAGCCCCATTGATCTTTAACTAAAGAGATTATAAAGATATGCCTGTATTGATTTCAAAAGTGAATAAGAATGGTATGTCTTAGCAAGTTAACATGTATGTTCCAATCCTATGATTCTTTAGCTTACTTTTCATCCAACACAATGACCATCTACTGAAACTCCCATTGTTTTAACATGGTATGTTTCATCTATAACCCTTAAAGGATTATAAGTATGGCCTTAAATCTTTAAAAAAAACATTCTTGTCCTCTTTTAGGTTAAGTTTACCTCATCTGTCGCTAGTCTTTTTAGACGTGAGTTTTGAGGATGAATCATCCCACTCTTTAGCTAAGTGCATTCAGCTCATAGATCTTGTATCCTCCAGCCTTTCATTCTAAGACTTAATTAATATAGCAAACCACATTACTAAAGGTTATGATATGCTTATCATGAGTAATATTTACTCTCGCATATTTCCACTTAATGAGAGACAAAGCTTACTCTCACTCATTGAGCAACGTCTATCACAAAATATATTTTTTGTTTGTTAGAAAGAACTTGGCTTTGTTTGCATGAACTTGTTAGTTTAACATTAGCCTCAAGTGTAGCCTAAACGACATGTTAGGACTTAGCACACTGCATTAAAACTTATTTAGTTTTAACTTTATGGAAGAAGAGTTTCAATTCAACTTTCAACAATATCCACTATATCTAAATAGCGTTATATTGCTTAGATCATCATGAGCAATATTGTTCTTTCTATGATTGATAGTATAAGCTTCTTATTTCCTTTGGGGCATTTAAGCCATTGAATGCTGAAGATTAGTTGGAGAAATTTAAGAACTTTTAACTCCACCATTATCTCTATTGAGCTTGTTTAAATGGACTTTACTTGGTTATAATTTAGTTACTCAGACAATTATGGTATACAAATCACATTTGTCAAACAAGACATAAGATAATTAGATGCTACATTTACTAGTTTTATGTTCAGAAGACAAATATGTTGACTCCCATCCCATTCATTCTAGTTAGCTTACCACCCTGTTAACCGTAGTCTTTATTGAACACTTCCTCTTAGAGTTTGTTTGGCATGTGGGAAACTAAGAGAAATAAAGGGGAGGAAAAAAATTTGAGTTAGATTTTAAAAAATTGGAGAAGTGGGGTCATACAATTTTAATTAAGATGAAATGTAAAATGAAAGAGTAATAAAAATTAATTAAGAATTTTCAACCCAATTTTTCTATTTTTTTTAATCCAAGTCATACAATTTTTCACTTCCCTCCCTTTCCCTCTAAATTCTTCATACCAAACTACTTCTTAAGGTTTTTGGATATGCTTAACAAGGTTTCACTTAAATGGAGTAGTTATTATAACGAGATAACAACATTTAAACAAATAACTGCATGAGTGTTCATCGTAGAAGAGAATAAATTCAATTTTAAACATGAAGAATTTTATCATAAATTCGATGTAATGGAATACTCAAGATGTATGAGTTTGTGTCTCATATTGATGTCTCTTAATTGGGCTCACTTTCTCATAGGCTCCTTTTTTGCAATCTCAAATACATGTAGCATCTTGCTACAATATTCAACCCATCTTTGTCATGCATTCATTCACTTGCTTAGATGCATTTGTGGCATAGTAATATATAAACACATGTAGCTTCATGTTACCAATGCTCAACTCCTTTTAAATCATGTTTTTCATCCACTTACTTTGATGCATTTGTGGCACACCTTCCACTAGATGAAATGATTTGTTCATTCCTTCATATCTTGTCCTTTGTCACAATATTTATGAAGAAAAGTTGACAAACTATCTCAACTATAATTGTAGTTGAAATAACATGAGAGAGCTTACTTTCATAAGTTCATGACGCCACAATTCAACCTTAAGTGTGAGTCAAGATTGTATTTATCTTATTCAAAATAATTGTTTGAATCATTTTCAAATACAAATAACTATTCAACATTGAATATTCTTAACATTATATACCAACTAATTTCAAAAACAAAAATATTTGAATTTAAAATTCAATTTAAAAATTTTTAACAAATTTTCAAGTGCACAAAAGATTATTCAACATTGAATTTGGGTATTTAAAAAAATATAATGTGTTTTTACACCAAAATAATTCTAAAACCAAAAGAATAAATTCAAAAATTTAATTTTAATATTTTTTCAGGAATTTTCAAGTGTACATAAATACTCTCTTCACTCCAAATAGATCCAAACTTGCTTTAAATATATACCAATTATATATCAAATTGAAACTCTCCAATTTAGGGATTTTTATAAACAAACCGTGTCCCAATTTGAGCTCCTATGCTCCCTCACGTGCTCTGAGAAGCTGTCTGGATTAAAAATCCTAAAAAATTCAAAAATTCTAGTGAACACCACTCTCAGAGGTGGCGAGGCCTCTGACAGTGACATGCACTAATGCACTGTTCTCCAAGCGCTAGCCGAGTCGAGCCATGTCCGTCAAATGGCAAAATGTGGCCTATTAGACCCAACGCGCCACATCATCATTCCTTTAATTTTTTTGGAAAAAATAGCCTGTCAATGTTGACTGGTCAATGATCAATGTTGACCAATCATTAGTCAAACTTTGATTGTTGACCTTTATGACATGGTGACCTCTAATTAGTCCATGTGTCGTAATTTGACACATGTTGGATGATATGGATGCATAGTCAAACGATGATGTGGCATGCTTATCAAGGCGCCGTGTCATCATGATTTGACACACGATGACACGTGGCTCCTTATGAATGGCCCACATGTTGTGGTTGATTAATGACGTGGC
>JBAGKO010000016.1:2827429-2845829 GCA_037177275.1 Acacia concinna
TTAATTGGCTGATTAAAAAAGATATAATTATTATCATTTGGGCAAAAAAAAAAGATATAATCGTTATAAGATATTCAAAATTTGAAATTTGAAATGATTTATTTAATTTTTATATTTAAAAATTATGATAAAATATTATTGTTTATTAGAAGTACTTTAAATTAAAATTTATATTAAAATTATGTTACAATTAATTTGTCGTATTTACATTATTTTTAAAAATCTTCCATTTAGTTGCCAATATACGATTTTAGGCGTTTTTAAACCATCATGATTATCTTACCTTATATCTTTTAACCCACATAAACATATGTATTTGAGCTATTATTATAAGTATCTACGTCAATTCTTCATCGCAGGCCAAATAAAAACTTAAATTCCTTTCCTGTTTGGATAGACAAGGAATCAAAACAAATTAACTACGCAAGACCGGTAACAGGAACTAAGCTCGAAGCATCTGTATGATATTCTGAAGTATCACATATAACATCCTAAAAATTTTTAAGCCCATATATGGTATTTTAGAGTAGACCGATAGTTGTATCCTGATATTTTTTTAGGCTTCAATGAGGTATTTGAGATAGACAGAGGGCCTTAGTCTGTAGAGGAGAGAGAGATCTCCTGACTTTTGAAGTGAGATCTGGGGAAGGACCTATGTGCAAAAAGTAGAAATTTAGAAAAGTTAGAAGTTGAATTTTGGACAAGTCCGAAAGGCCCGAAAATTTTCTAAAAATCCCAAAAAAATTTTTAGAACATCCGGAATGATTTTTAGAGGCCATATGAATTTTTAGTGATTTTATGAATATTTTATTAATTTTTGGCCGAACTCGATTTTTTGCAAGAAATTAATTATATCAAATATTTAGAAGCCTCTATGTTTTATGATTGGAAAAATTAGTAGAATATTTTAAAGGAATTAAAAATTTATTAGGGGTCATGAAGAAGTCGAGAGGAATTATTAAAAATTACTGAAATCGATTTATCGCTGGTATAAAAGACTTCTTCAGTAAAAATTTAATTTTGGGACTTCTAGAAATCAAAAAATTATGAAATTTTTGTGGTAGCCTCATAGGCTATTTAGAGATTTTTGGGCAAAAGTTTGGAATTTTTTTATGAGTATTTGATGTTTTGGAATTTTCAGAGTAATTAAAGAAGTATAGGAAAAACTGTAGCAGAATACTGGAATATGTGGGGCCCCCAGACCAGAAGCACCCTATGCTAGTTTTTGTTTGAAAGGAGAAGCTACGAAAGGCCAAGAAGGTGGTAGAATGAGACATGTGGCTTGGTGTGAAAGGGGTAGTTGAAATTGTTGAGATTTTGAAATTTTTCATAATTCCCTCCATATTCCATTCTTCACCTATAAATAAGACCTCCCTCCCCTTCATTTAGGCACATAAGAGGACAACCTTGGGGAAGCTTTGACCAACTGGAAACTTGACCTTCCTTCACGGAATTCAGAAGCGAATCAAGCTACACCGATTGATCTTTCGATTCAAGTATGCTCTAGCCTATATCTTCTTTCAATTTCCTTATCTTCTCCACGGTTTTGGAAGCATTCCAAGAGGTGGAAATGTTGTCCAAGTTGCAGCCAAGTGGGGAGAGAGCGGATTTGATGTTGTTTTATGTTCTTAAAGGTTAGAAAAGGCTAGAAATTGGTGTATGAGCTTGATTTAGGTTGAGTTATTGAATTTTGTAGCATGCATGTGGTTCGGCCAAGACACCTAGGGTAGTGCATGTGGTTCTACCAAGACACCTAGGGTAGTGCTATGGTTTGATTTTCATTGGTTTTATAGTTCCAAAGTGTTTAGGACAATGTTTTACTTAATAAAGGGTTGAAAGAACACGTGTGGAACACCGAACCAATGAAATCACCAAAGACCCCATAATAGGGGGAGTGTTTGGCCAAAGGGGATTATTTGGGAGAAGTATTTGGTAATATGGATACCATAAGTGGATTCAGAGGCAAGAATTGTGTAGGATGGGTCTCTAAAATCGATTAAAGGACAAGTGTAGTCCAGACCCTATATGTAAGGAAAAAAGGGTCTCCGATCTAGTAGTAGCATATATTGATGCCTTTGCATTGTGATATGTTTAGGCATTTCAGAGGAGTCTCCCAATATCACTAGAAGCAAAGGAAAGCACTTCCGTTGTTTAGAAGTAACTAGTAGCTAGAACTTCTAACCTTAACTTATAATTGCTTTGCTTGTGTGCTATGTGTTGTGGCTTATTTTACTGTGTTGTGGTTGAGTAAGCATGTATGAAATGTATGAGATGTATGACTCCCTGCTTTTATGCCTTGGCTATATGATAGAGGTAAAGTCATGTACAGGCTCCCTATACATGGTGAGTGCCAAGAGAAAGAGGGCACTGGATGAGTAGTTATGAGCATTGCATATTGCATGACTTGCATTGTATTATATTGTTTCTGGTTACTGATTTGCTACTGAGGTTTCTCTAGAAACCTTACCCTTTGCACAATGCAAGTGAAGGAACTTTAGCAGGCAAGGAAAAGATATAGAATGAGCATGTTAGATTTGTCTCCTGTTTGTATATGGATGACTGTATATAGATGTATATGTTATGCTACTGGATTTTGGATTGGTATTGTATGCTATTGTTTCATGATGTAAATATGAGAATATGCTTTTACATCACCGTTATGCTATCTGAATGACATGAGCATTGAGAGAAAAAGGGAAATCAGCATGACAATGTAATTATGGCATTTTGGCACTAGGTTTTTGGCTATTTCGAGGCTAAAAATTGGGTTGCCTATAGTTTGAACAAATGATTAAGTCTGACCACAAGCATTTACATACTAATAGAGGGTATTTTTATCTACAAATGGAGTGGCAAAGCATGTCATTTGGAGTTTTATATAGGAAGTTATGCCTTCCCAAAGTTGGGCCAAAAATAATAGAAAATTGGAAAATGACCAAATGAATAGTGCCATTTTTACTATATGAACAGTGCATCTTTGAAGGCCTGCGCACATTCACTACTATGTTATCAATGTATGATATTACTTTTTTCCTTAAATAGCATTGAAAGAGCTTTCTAATGAGCTTGAAATCACCTCATTTCAATTTTTCTAGAATTGGTTATGACTTTTCAAAGTTGGCCAAAAATTATGAGTTGGGTGAATAGTAACCCAAGGAAAGAAAATTTGTATCCCTTATTTTTCCAACTTAAAGTTATAACTAGTTATTCCAATAGCTCTAGTATAGTATGGTAAAGGATATAAAAGGAAGGTGTGACACGAGACTTTAGTATGTTAAAGAACTAAAGCCCAACACCTATAGGTCTATTTATAATAGGCCTATTCATTTGCTACAGTCCAAGTCCTGACTAATTTGTTCAAGGACATTCTTTTGTAAAATCATGTATACGTGTCACTTTCATATGTAATCTAGGGTTTTTACCCTACCTATATAATGAACAGTAACCTATAGGCTGATCACACCTTTACACATTTTCATCATATTATACAAAGTTTGTCTTGGTATCAGAGCTACAAGGCTAGCAACCATGACATCTTCTGGAAATTCTTCTGTCTCTTCTTCCTCTGGTTCCACCATGTTTGGCTCTTTTTTGGCTAAGCTTATAGAGAAAAATTCTACACTTCCCTAGGTCTGTTTTGTCAAGTTGGACAGGACAAACTAGTCTATTTGGGTGACACATGTGATGAGTCAGCTGATCATATCCTTTTTAGATGGCTCCTCAACACTATAAGCCTTGAAATATCATCTGAAATGACTAGTGTGTCCACCTCAGCTGGACTCTAGTCTACACAAAGTAAATAGTAGGTGCATAGTCTAATTCTAGGTCGTTAATGCTCAAATCTGAGCTGCAACACACAAGGAAGGGCTCTATGAGAATGCATGAATACCTTGCTAAGTTGAAAGGATTGAGTGAACAACTCACACTTGCTGGTAGCTCAATCGAGCTTCCAGATCTCATGATTCAAGCTTTAGCTGGGCTTGATGCTGATTATAATCTATTGTGGTTCAACTGTCCATCCGTGTTGATGATCTTACCTGGATAGAGTTGCATACTTCATTGTATACCTATGAAAGCAGAATGGATCAACTGAATCAGTTATCACAACTTTCCCTGAGTAACACTCTTGTCAACTATGCAAGGTCTAAAGAAACATACTCCCAGAGATAATTGGCGTGAGAGAGGAAACAGAGGAAGAAGAGGCTATGGCAGATTTAACAACAACAGAGGCTGTGGAAGGTACAACAACAATAGTAATAATGATGATGAATACAAAGAGTGTCAACTTTGTGAAAAGCCTGGTCACTTGATAGACACATGCTTTTATCGTTTTGATAGTAGTTTTGTAAAACCCAGTAAGAGGACTACTGAAAGCAACAAAGGTTCCAGCTCTTACAGTGATTTTGATGCTGCTTATTGGGCTACACCTGAGACAGTTGATGATGCCTGGTATTTGGATAGTGGAGCCACCAGCCATGTTACCAAGGAATCGGGCAAGCTAGAAACCATAGCTAACCCTTCAGGTAAGATGAATATTGTTGTTGGTGATGGATATAAGCTAGGGGTTGAAAAAATCGGTCATCTACCATCCATAATGTCTCTGATAAGAAATTTAAACTTAAGAATATTCTATATGCCCCTAAAATCAAGAAGAATCTTTTGAGTGTGTACAAAGTAGCTTGTGATAATGATGCTAATGTGATATTTAATTCAAATTGTGTTTGTGTGAAGGAACAGGCAACACGGCATATAATGTTGCAGGGAAAAGCAACTAAAGGTGGTATGTTTTGGGTAGTTGGCAGTAAGAAGGATGGAAGTGATGCTCTTGTTTTCTTTGCTAATGAAGAAGCTGATTGTTTAATCCTGAATATAGGAATTTTAGCAAGAGTTTTTGGCATTGTAGACTAGGCCATCCAAATGAGAAAATATTAGATCAAATTATTAGTGAATGTAATCTCAAGGTTGCCAATAGCAATGAAAAAGCTTTACCTTTTTGTGAATCATGCAAATTTGGTAAATCACACTCACTACCATTTAAATTGTCAAAATCACATGCTTTAAAGCCACTAGATTTGATACACACAGATCTTTGGGGACCATCACCACTTGTATCTATGAATGGTTTTCGCTATTACATTTTATTCCTGGATGACTACAGCCGGTATAATTGGATATATCCTTTAAAAACCAAGGATGAAGCTCTGCCTATGTTTGTTCAATTCAAGGCATTTGTTGAAAAACAGTTTGAAAGAAAAATTAAGGCTGTTCAAAGTGACTAGGGGGTGAATATAGGAGTTTTAAGAAAATCATACAAGAATGAGGCATTTTATTTAGACACTCTTGCCCTCACACTTCTGCATAAAATGGGAGAGCAGAAGGAAAACATAGACATGTGGTTGAGACAGGTTTGACTCTCTTAGCTCAAGCCAAAATGCCTTTATTCTATTGGTGAGAGGCTTTTCACACTACCACTGAACTCATTAACAGGTTGCCTTCCCCTGTTTTAGCGAGACTTAATCCTTACTATAAGTTGTTTAGCAAACAACCTAATTATGATCATTTAAGGATATTTGGCAGTGCTTGTTATCCTTGTCTTAGACCTTACAATGAGCATAAGCTTCAATTTAGAACCACCAAATGTGTGTTCATCGGCTACAACAATATACAAAAAGGATACAAATGTTTAAACTCTAATGGAAAAGTTATTATTTCCAGACATGTTGTTTTTAATGATGGAGGGTTTCCTTTTTCCACATGTTTTGTAAATAAAAGGAAGTTACCTGATGAAATAGTGCACCTAGGAGTATTTTTCAAGCCAACATCTTGCCCAACTCATGTAGACCCAAATGTTGCTGGAGTTGACAAAAGTTCTACCCCTCCTGTTACCAACATTGGCTCAAACCACAATTCGGTCACTGCAATAACAGAAGAACAGGGAAACAATGAGCCATCTCTACACTCCATGCAAGCTAATGATAAGATAATATTACCAGAGAATATAATTCAGACAAAGGAGGAAGCAAAAGAACACACTAACATTCCTTCACCTGCACAAGAAGTCATTCCAGCTACTGCCACTCATCACATGACTACAAGAAGTAAAGCTGGGATACATAAACCAAAACAACCTTATGTTGGTGTTGCCATCACTGGTCTACAAATACTGAAGGTACCTTTTTCAGCTAGAGATGCTTTACATTCTAATGATTGGAAATCAACTATGTTGGCTGAATATAATGCACTTGTCCAAAATGACACTTGGGTTCTAGTTCCATATCATGGACAAGGAAACTTGGTTGATTGCAAATGGGTCTACAAAGTTAAAACTGGTGTAGATGGTCTAAGTTACAAGACTAAGGCTAGATTTGTGGCTAAAGGGTTTCAACAAAGCCTTAGAGTAGACTTTGTAGAAACCTTTAGCCCTATCTTAAAGGCTTCAACTCTCAGGTTTATCTTAGCAGTTGCAGTTACATTTGGGTGGCAGATAAGGCGACTGGACATCAATAATGCCTTTTTGAATGGTGAATTACAGGAGCAAGTACTTATGAGGCAACCTGAAGGTTTTGTTTCAAGTAAGTTTCCTAATCATGTTTGCTTACTTAAGAAGGCACTTTATGGTCTAAGGCAAGCACCTAGGGCCTGGTTTGATAAGCTGCAAACAACTTTACTGAGCTGGGGTTTCAGTAATTCTAAATGTGACTCAACATTGTTCTTCCTTAAAAACAAGGGACTCATCATGTTTGTGCTGATCTACGTATATGACATAATTATAACAGGTAATTCCCAAAGAGCACTTGAATTGTTTGTAAAACAACTGGACTCTTATTTTGCCTTAAAAGATCTTAGTGACTTACATCATTTTTTAGGGATCAAAGCTTACAGAGATAAAACAGGGCTATACCTAAAGCAAGAAGGTTATATCTGGAGCATTTTGGACAGATTCAATATGATTAATTGCGCAACAGAACCAACTCCAATGGTTGTAAATAAGCATTACTCAAAGGAGAATGGAATTCCAATGCAAGATCCAACAATCTACAGACAAGCAATTGGTGCACTGCAGTACTTAACTAATACATGACCAGATATCATTTTCTCAATCAATAAACTCAGTCAGTTCCTATTGTCACCGACAGATATACACTGGAGTGCTTTGAAAAGAATCCTTCGATATTTGAACAAGTAATCTAGTGTTACACATCAAACCAAGTACTCACCTTGCTTTATAGGGATTTTCTGATGTTGATTGGGTTGGGTGTCCTGACGATTGCCGTTCGATTGGTGGTTATTGTGTGTTTCTTGGAGAATCTCTCATCGCCTGGTCAACTAAGAAACAAAAGGCGGTAGCTCTCTCCAGCGCTGAGTCTGAATACTGAGCTCTGGCTAATTTACCAATAGAGCTTGCCTGGTTGCAATCACTCATCGGGGGATTTGGGGTTCATTTGAAATCTCCGCCGATAGCTTGGTGCGATAACTTAAGTGCTGCAACTTTAGCCTCAAACCCAGTTTATCATGCTCGATCTAAGCACATTGAGCTCGATGTGCACTATTTGCGTGATAGAGTTCTTGATCGAAAGCTTTCAGTTCGCTACATTCCATCTTCAGACCAAGTGGCAGACGTCTTCACGAAGGCTCTTTCCCATTCACAGTTTTGGGCTTTCCAGGACAAACTTGGACTCATTTTTTCACACGGTCCAAGTTTGAGGGAGACTGTTAAAGAACTAAAGCCCAACACCTATAGGCCTATTAAGAATAGGTCCATTCATTTGTTAGAGTCCAAGTCATGACTCATTTGTTCTAGGCAAGGTACAAAAAACCGGACCGGCCAAAGAACTGGTCACGGTATGGGTTCAGGGTTCAAAGGGTTCAACCGGGTCGGACTGGGGGTTGAACTGGCTATTGAACTGGGCATATTAAAATATTACTCCCTCCGGTCCTATTTATATGACCCAGTTGACTTTTTTGGAGAATCTAAGAAAAATCCTAAGAAAGCTAATTACATTACTTAATCATATCATATATCATATTTTATTACACTATATATTAGTTAATAAGTCAAACAACATAATTTAAAGAAAAACGATAAATTTTAATATCTTAAAGTAATGTAATTAGCTTTTTTAGGATTTTTCTAGGATTCTCTAAAAAAGTCAACTAGGTCTTATAAATAGGGCCGGAGGTAGTATAATTTAGATGTTATTACTAAATACCCAAGCGATAGGCTGATAAATCACTATTTTGTGTGAATTATTAGGCTTAAGTAGTATAACACACTACATAGAGTTGCAAGGGCAACACCCCCTATGCTTTTGAAAAAGGGAGAGATACTTTAAAAAAATGCTTTGTTTCCGTGAATTCTCACTCAATTTCATAAATAAATGAGAAGTATTCTTTTTTTTTTTTTATAAAAATCGGACCGGCCGGTTTTCCCGGTCTGACCGGTTCAACCGATCGTTGACTAGGTTGAATCAATCAACGGTTATTTGAGTGACCGAACCGGACCATGGGCCGGTTCCCGATCGGACCGGCCAGTCCGATCCGATTTTTTGAACCATGATTACTAGTGGGAGGGACTTTAGCGGAATGATTTCTAATTAAACCCAACTATGCTTAATATGTTACCGTTCATATTAAAAAAAGGGATAATATCTATTTTTATCTCAAAAGTAACTAGTGATAAGTGTTGAGTGTTTGGAAGTTTTTTATGAACAATTTTATTCCGAAAGTAAATAAATTGAAGCAATTTTGCCCTGCCGTTAACTTTGACTAAATTTGATCATTATTTTTAACCAAATTGGATCAGTATATAACATCATGATATTTTTAACCCTGCTTCTCCAATTTTTTTCTACCATAATATGGCCATTAAAGGGAATACATGCTAAAATTAAAGGATATTGATTTCAACAATTTTTTCTGTTTTTTTGGACCAAATCTTGGGTTCCAGATAATTTTAGAAATTACTAAAAATGATCTAAAATATCATACTAATTTTTTTTCAATCCCAATCCATAACAACAAGGCCCTTTATATCTGACTCTGACCATTTACTCATCCTGAATCCCTCATTTAGAGAGATAAAAATAGCATGATGTTACATATTGGTCCAGTTGGGTTAAAGATAACAGTCAAATTTGGTCAAAGTTAACGGTAGGTCAAAATTGCTCTAGTTTGGTTACTTCCGAGGTAAAATTGCTTCTAAAAAAACTTCTGAACACCTAGCGCTTCTCAGTGGTTAATTCCAGGATAAAAATGGATTTATCCCTTAAAAAAAAAGAAATAATTAATATGTAAGTCCTCATAGTTTCACCCAATTTAGCTCTTTTTATCATGTCCTTATTCATGCACATGTTTTTAATTACATCATTGTAGTTATTTTCTTTTTTATCAAATATTTACTGTTTCACCAAAATTTTAGTCAAGTCATTTTTATGGGTTTCAACTAACTATTATAATTATATTTTATTTTTTTAAAAATTATATTTTAATTCAAATATTTATAATTATATAAATAATTAAAAATATAAATATATTTTTAATTAAAAATTATGACGAATATTAAAATAACTCATAAAAAATAATGTTAAAATAAAATATCATGATAATTGATTACTTATAGAATATTATCATTTATAGTATAATTTTTGATAAGATCTTAAATAATAATATTACATTTTATATTCATAGAAGAATAATATTAGTATTTATTGAGTAAATAAAAAATATACGGATCTAATTAAAAATCATGCTAAACTATAAAAACATGATAAAAGAAAAGAAAACTACATGGATTTGATAAAAAAAAAACATGTGGAAATATAAGGATCTAATAAAATAAAAAATATAGGGATTTAATTAAAAATTAATTAAAACTCTAAAGGCTCACGTATTAATTATTCCTAAAAAAAATAATAAATTACTATTCTCAAATCTTTAATTATAAGATGGATTTAAGTAATTATTTTCTGAATATTGAAAAAATAATAATGTTTTAATATTAGTTTTTATTAATATAATCGGTGGGAGGGAGTGGTGGGAAAAACTATTATAAAAAAGTCAAAGTTTGTTAAATTTGTTATAAAAATTTTATTAAATTTTGTAAAAGATAAATGAAATGAAATGGTGGTGAAGGGAATAAATCTTATCATAGTTAAAATTTGACAACTTTTGAATTTATTTACTCGTTCTATAATAATTTTATATTTTAATAAAACATTATCTTTTAAATTTTAATCTTAAGGTTAAGATAAGGGAAGATCACAAAAAAATGCAAAGGAAATAGGGAAATCCTAATTCAGTACAGCGAAATTGAAAAATCTTAAATAAGTCTTTTTTAACTTTTTTTTTGCGTAATTACAAAAATGCCATAAAATTATTAACAATACGAATATCATAATTCACAATACGAGCATCTAAATTAATAACACCAAAAGCATTTAGGTACTGCTGTGAGTTGTTTATGTTAATGTTATTAATTGAGATACTTTTGTTGTGATTAAGATACTTGTGTTATTAAAAATTCAGTGACATTTTTGTAATTATGCAAAAAAAGTACAAAAAGACTGATTTGGGGTTTTTCGATTTTGCTGTACTAAATTGGGATTTCCCTATATCCCTTGTTTTTTTTTAAGATTTTCCCTTAAAATAAATATTCCTTTCGGTTTTAATTATAAGAACCAGTTGATTTTTTTAGAAAATCTTAAGAAAGCTAATTTCGTTATTCAATCATATTATATATTGTGTTTTATTATTGTATATTAATTTATAAGCTACACAATATAAAAATTAATAAATTTAAATATGTTAAAATAATGTAATTAATTTTTTTAAAATAATGTTTTAAAAAATTAACTATTCTCCTAATTAGTATAGGAGTGTAGGAGGGAGTAGTGGGGAATAGAGAATGGGAAAAAAGGGAAAGACCCAAAGAGCATGGGAGGAGGATAACAGGTCCTACGCTGCACTTTGAAGAGTCGTTTTTTATGTGGAAAAGCGTTAAACTGAGAGCATTCCTGTCTTCTCTTTTCACCGCTTTGCTCTTCGGCTAATCGCACGATTTTCCGTGAACTGGAATTTCTTCTCTCGGACATAGAAATGGAGAATCCGTTTGATTTCCACTTTACCGCCGGTTACTCTGAGCAGTTACCAGTGGCTCCAACATTGCAACCAACTGGTTTCCAGGAGGACTTTACGTCACAATCTCACCACGTGGTTCCTCTGAGCTGGACATCATCAATTGGAGCGGAACAATTGGCCCGGTCCAGTTCTTCTTCATCGGCGCCAGATGCTCGGTCGTCATTGATGGTGGAGGTTCCGGAAGTGAAAGCCGGATTGAAGGAGGACGAGGAGGATTCTAAAAACCTTCGCGCGAAAATCTTTTGCCATCCTTTGTATCCTAAACTTCTGGATGCCTATATCGATTGCCAGAAGGTACAAGTCACGTGAATAAGAACAGCCTTTTTCAGCCGATTATCGCTCTCTTCAAACCTCGCCTGTTTCTCTGGAAAACACGAAATCTGTTGAAGTTGAGAAATCGTTGTGATGTTTCTGGCTTGAAAAGCAAATAAAAGAATATCACGTGTATCCTGTTGTTTTCTCGCCTGTCATTGTAACTTCAGCACATTTTGTAAAGCGGAAGCGTTATTTCCGGAATCAGTTGCTTGACTTGCTTCTCTCCGTTTTGTTGCGGTTTTGAGCTTAGAGTTTTACTATGTTGTAGGTTGAACTTGAAACTCCTCAATTCTTCGTTTACAAAATTTCCTGCCTAATTTTCCCGCGGTATTCTCTTCACGTAATCTGAAAATTCATTTATAGCTTATACTATGACACGGCACGTAATTTCAGCTGTATAGCGTTGCTTATTGGGATTGATAGAGCTGAAAGAAAAAGGTCTTTTTGTATTGATGTTTTTTCTATTGATATCAGGTCCATTTCGTGAAGTTAATTTTTCGTTCTACGTTTGCTCTCTTAATTTCAGGTTGGAGCACCACCGGAGATAGCAAAACTGTTCGGCGAAATTGGACCCGAGAATGGCGATTTATGTCAGAGATCTACTTACCTGGGCGCCGATCCCGAGCTCGATGAATTCATGGTCAGTTTTTCATAAAATCTACTCTTATTTAGAATTCAACGGTTCTAAACCCTAGGTGGCCTTTCATTTATTTTTCTTTAACTCGTCTTTTCTTCAAACTTAACTGTGATTTTGTTTTTGGTTAATCTGAAGGAAGCGTATTGCGATTTATTGGTGAAGTACAAATCGGATCTTTCCAAGCCTTTTGACGAAGCAACCGCGTTTCTTAACGACATGGAAATGCAGCTTAACTCCCTCTGCAACGGCCATTCCCGAAACTACATTTCTGGTTTTTCTATCTGCTCCTTAACCTCCTATTGCTTGCTGATTCGTGTTTGTTGCTTTTGATTTAAATCCGATGCCCCTGGAAAACTCCTTTTGTTTTATCTGATTTCTGAAATCGAGCAGATAGCTGGAATTAGTGAGTTTAGGTTTAGATTTCAGAGTTCTCCGTTCAAAAGCATTCACGAAGTTATGTAGACCGAATGCGTTCATAAAATAATAAAATAATGCGAAATTGCAGTCCACATGTTTATTGGTCTTCCTTACCTGATGGTTTGATCAGTCTTTCTGCACAACCTTTGAGGACACTGGAGTCTGTACTTTGCTGAGTGAGGAGTAGTCTTCATCAGCTGGGAAATCTAATACACACACATAATATACATGCAAGGCTTATGTACGCATGTATTAACAAGATGGAAAATAAGTTATTTATTTTGGATTACATGAAAGAGTTTTTTTTTATTGCATAATAAGTGATTTATTTTAAGACTTATTGAATTTTCAAACAGAAGGTAAAAATAAATCAGATTGACTGAAACCAAAGAAGCTGTATTCTAATCAGTAGTGTGAGAGGAACCTGTGGGTAATAATTTTTTACAAACGTACTTTGTGTCATTTTCAATAGGATAAGTCGCAGCCTTAATTAATTGTTCCGTGATTCTTCTTTTGATGCTCTATGGTTACCACAGATAGTGAATGATGCACTATAATTAGCAGCCATCACATGAAACTAGGCCCTCATTAATTTTTATTTATTTTTGTATGTTTTCAATATCGTTTAACTAGTAAATCTGAAATCCTAATTATATTGAAAGTATATCTTGACCTGTATTTTCGGTGGGGTTCTTTTTTTTTTTTAGAGAACTGACATCATGTGAGACGTCTAGCTTCTTTATCATTGGAGTGTCTTGAGATTCGCAAAATGGTAATAGAAAAACATGTATATAATCATGAGAGAGGCCGACCTCCCGTATTAGACTGCCCTCTTGGCGAGCAAACTCTCAACTCTTGATGACATTCAAGGGTGTATGAGATTGGGATTTGAGACTGATTTCATGCGCTTCACGATAAAGCGCGTTTCATTTGCAAGAACACTAGGAAGGTGCTCCTAGTTTAATTTTGAAGAAAAATTGTTTGCAATGTATTTCTGTGTTGTTAGTGTTTTTTAATTTTACATTTGTCAAAAACTCTTCTGCCGAAAGTTAGTTCACTAAAAATTAATTAGTATAACGATATTTATGTTTTGATACATATTTTTAAAAAAATAGTTTACCAAACAGCTTTTGGCAAATGAGCTTTTGAAATTCCTAAAACTGAACCCAAACACAAGGCCTTGGTACAGCTAGGAGCCAGCAGGTTTTGTGTATCAAGGAATTAACTTTGTAGTTGTTATAAGTAGATCTATTATCATTACGTAATAAATATATTTTTGTCATTTTTTTGTACCGCTTACATATAAGACATTTTACAATAATAAAATCATTTCAAATTTTTATTCGGTCCATGCCAAATGAGGTCAATAATTTTCGTATATTTACTTATGAATTTTTTATTATTACTGTAATTATACTTGATATTATGATGCCTTCTAGACGTCATGGATTTATAAAGTACATGAGTTTGGATTAGTTTCTTGACCCTTTAATGCCTGGAATAAAGCCATTGACGTGAATATAAGTTGTTCACTTTTATTTTAAACACACTTGGCCGCAAATAACAGTTAGCTTCGGCCAGTAGATAAACAGTTAGCATTCAACTGTTTTTTTAAATAAACATTAAATTGATGAAGCCAGAAGCCCCATCTTTGATATTGATTGTCAACCCACTAGCTAAGATTCTGGATAGGAACTAATCCTTTGGTGCGAATAATATAATCATCAGTGACAGGGTGAAGTACACTGGCTATTGTTCCAAGTAGTGTGGCTGCACGTGTTGAGTGTACGAATCTCATCTTCCTTTGAAATCTAGTCTATTGTTGTTTAATCAGACTACTTCAACTTTTGAGGCTATCTAATTCATAAATAACCCATGCGATGCTCATGCTTTTGTTTCTGTCGGGTTTTGCTTCATAATTTAAGCAATACTTTATTACCTTCATATGATCAAAGGAACAAGTACAAGACTACATTTATAATATATTGTTCCTAGGCTATTTTTGCCATCATTTCCAGATAAAGCTGCTTCCTTGAGAGACTTTCTTCTATGAAGGTTATGTATTTGATGGAAAATAACAGCTGTGAACGTGGGAAAGAGAGTTCTTTCAGGATTGTCCAATTGCCATATCCTATAGGCTTTTGCAAACGACTTTATGCGCTTTTTCCAGTTGATTATATGCTTGCGTTTTTCACCCCTTCTTAGTGTTGTTTTGTGTTTTTGTTGGGGTTTTTTGTTTTTTTTTGTTTTGGGGCGGGGAGAGGAACTGATATCACAAGTTAGTCACAACTATACTTTAAACGTTTGTGGCTTTAATCTGTGCAAATTTCATCTGAAATTCTGCATAAAAATCATTAAGCATGTATATTGTTCAGGATCTAACGTTAACAATCAAGACTACTAGGAAGAAACAAATTTTTAAGCACTGGACATCACTGGGTGCATCTCTGAAGTTTCTGTTACATCATTTGCTATCACAAATTAATCTTATTTTTGTTACAGCAGGAGGTAGATATTAAAATTTTTTGGTCCGTACGTTACAAGTCCGAAGTTAATTTACATATTTAGATATATTGAGGAAAAACAACAGTGGGCCTTTCCCTCTCTGTAATCTTGTTGATGATTTCTTGATGGCTAGTTTTCTGCTTTATGAATCTTTGGTATTGAATTGTTTGGTTGTCATGGGCATGGTACTGAGGGAAAACAATGACCCAATTTTGTTGTTATAATCTGACATGTACATACAGTTAATCTGACAATGTGACGATGTTTCAATAGATTAATTTAAGAACAAATCTGCCTTGTAAAATTGTGATTCTGTTTGTAGTTCGTCGCCTAACATTTCTTTCAAAGTTGATGTGGGGTAATATAGTTCTAGAATGTAATCATACGTCAAGATTCGTGCAGAACAGTTGTACCACTATTCATCGTGCTCTCCACTTTTGAATAAAAATGGTGGACAATAAGTTCTTTTCAATCTCTTATTGGACTGTAAAATAATCTCACTTAATTATTATAGGTTGTAATGCTGATCATGAGGATGCATGCACGTGAGAATTATGAGTATGTCTGTATATATATATTTTTCAATTATATATAACTACTTCTCTAAACTTTATATATATATATATATGAAATTTTTACAATAAATTTTTTGAAATTTTAACATTTATGTAGATAAATCCTTTATGATTAGCTTTGTTCCTTTATGATAACTTTCATACACATTTTTAAATTTTTGGGGGCTTAGCTTCTTCATAAAATTCAATATTTGAGGGGTTACATGAGTTTTGTGGAATTTAGTTTTTTTTCCTCTATAGTTTGCTTTTATTTCTGTTTAATTGCAACGCAAACTAAAGTTTATTCCTAATGATGTCTTGCATGCTTAAGTTCAGTTCATTGGAAATTTGGAATATACCCCATGTGGTGTAACGTAAGTGCCACGCGGGTTGGTTTTGTCATACATCTATGGTCATGTGCGTTACGATGGACTAGTATATTAAAATTTCAGCAGGTTGATTTCTTATGTTGCTTTGTAATTCTTGGCCTGAATATCTTGATCTTTCTTGTTTTTTTTTTGAATAATACTGTTTATGAAATGGTTACAAAAACGTGCTTTCCCTTTTCAAGATCCACCTTTGAAACTCTGGTGGAGAGTGATCAAGGATCAAAAAGCTATCCACTGATGTGTGTGACACTGTCCCTAGGTAGTACTAATCTGTCTCTAGGTGTGTACTTAAAACACTTTCCAAATATCTTGCTGTTTGAAAATCAGGCTGATCGTATGACTGTGTGCGTATGACGAACTTGTTTGTTTATTTGGCGCTGGATATGTTCTTTCTTTTATCAAGGATCATCGGGGATATTCTCTGCATATATATCGTGTTATATATGTGTGTGTATATATATATCTCTCTCTCTTTAAGTTTCAAATTACTGAAATAGTGAAATTTTATTTGGTTCTGGCGCTGTATTATTTAAATGTGCTCTCTTTTATCTAGGACCATCACGTAATAATATTCTGATATATCATCAAAATACCATTGCTATAAAATATAAAAATTGTAGGCTTTGAGCATTTCTTAAATCTCACGTCTTGTTATGCTAATCCTAACAACTGGGTTTGCATTATTATTTGTTCAGCGTGTTCATGCATAAAATCTAATGAACAAGCTACAGTTCATAGCAGTGCCGTCCTGTGAATTGTACAAATCCACACCCACACACATTGGCAAGCTGATGGATGAAGTCGAAATTGACAATTAATAAAATATATTTTTGTATTATATAGAATTGATTTTAAATAATTAAATTGTATCATTTATAAATTTAAAATAATACGATCTATTAAAAAATTTATTATGTGTATGTGAATAAGAATTATATAGTTAATAAAAATTGTTCTTTCGTATTTATTTATAACAGGTATATAGATATATATAGAGACATATTTATTAGGTTTTTCCTTTTATTTTTTGGGGAGGTGGGAACAGTGGAAGGGGGTGGGTTTGCGAATCCCTAATACAAGATTTTGCTTGGAGCGCCATTGAACTTTGAACCATTCTGGGAATCGTCTGACAGAACAATGGACTCCCGCATTTGACGTTACAATGTCAGCGCCTTATGGTGGAGTTAGGTCTCAGACCGTCAGATCTCTACTCGACCCCATTTTTTCTGCCATCTGACCCTCCTGATGAGCTGTCGATCATGTACTCCGTATTTACTAGAAAAGGAACGTCCCCATGTAGCTCATATACTATTTAAAAGTCGTTGGGTCATCCGTAAATTAGGCAAAGCAGTGTGTTTTGGTTTCTGTTTCTGTTTCTTTTTTGTTTTTTTGGATAACTATCAGTGCAGTTTACTCCTGAAACATAAACATAGTTATATGAACCAAAAGATGGGCGGAGATTTAGTTGTAAATAGGAATCTAGTACCAGTAGCTATAATGCTTTAAGACCTCAACGATATGGTTGGGGGTATGCATTCGTAAGGATATCCCTGGCACTGAGGGGACTCTGTCGTGTGTTTATCTGATATCGTCGGAATTAGGAAGAGCTTAGAAATCGTACCCAAATTGAGTTGACAAGTGCATGTTTAGCTGGTTAGCGCACTCAACCTGACAATGGACAATACCGAGAAGAGGGAGCGTTCAGTGCTGGGTTTTGACTTTTGACGGTCGTCGTGGCCAGATAAGTCTCCTGACGGCTGTGATTCGACCCGACAGGCTTTTGTTCACTCTTTCTTAGCTTTTAGTTTCTCCCTCCTCCTCACTCATTATTCATTACGTTGTTTCTGGGTGCAATGTTCGGTCACATCCTTGTAATTGTTGCCCAACACATCTGCTGTGTTGTGCTTGTCCTCTGGGATGGAACACATTTTTGGGGCGCATGTGCCTCCCTGGTTTTTACTGTTCTTGCTGTCTTTTATTTTTTGCCTCTCGCTGTTTCTCACTCTTCTCTTTGCTATGTTATTTTCTTACCCCACACCACTATACATTTGTTACAGCTTGTCATCGTATGTCACTACAACTAACGTACGATATACATGTGCTTGTGTGTATCGATAGTTAATCTAGGCAGTTCTTGCAAGTCTAAGGTTTGGATGGGGCTTAATTTAAGTACTTATTATTTTGATGGGTTTATTATAAGTAGCTTAAAAAAATATGTGACTTGTTAGAAATTGTCGTGTTTGGATGTGATTTTGCAGAAGTAACTTTTTTTTTTATGAAATATGTTTGGATGTTAACTAAAAAAATGATTTATAATTAAAAGAATTTTTTATTTAAAAATAAGTAAGAGATGTGTAATATTCTAAATTTTTATTTACTAAATTCGCTAAGTATATGACAAGATAAGGGGAATAAAGTGGTGGATTTTGGTGTAACAATCATAGACA
>JBAGKO010000016.1:2855029-2878638 GCA_037177275.1 Acacia concinna
AGACCAAGCCGTGGAATTTAATAAATTGTAATGAATTGAATTTGATAATTTGTATAAATATGAAGTATGATTTGGTGACATAATTGTATTATGTATGTGACATGATACTAGTCCGTACTTTAAGTTATGTCTTATTCTGATAGATAATATGTATGAATTTTGGATTTTCGTATATAAGTTTATGATGCTAAGAATAAAACAGGAGGGAATTGTTTTATTAAAAGTGATAGAAGTATAGAACTATTTTTCTTGAAAAACCCTAAGGGACTTTTTGGTAAAACTTAGAAATACGATAATACAACATTTCTACGTTTAGTTGCAAATTACTAACGTATGACCATAATTACATTTGGAAATGAATAGTACCATCGAAATTTTTTTAAAATTTTTACGTATTCCGCGTTTAACACAACTCTAAAGGACGTTAAGTGACCTAAAGATGGTCTATACTTAAAGTGTCACACTTATGCTTTTAAAATACGTTAATAGTGGGGTGTATCCAAACCTTTATAAAGGGTATTTTGTTTCCCTCTCCCGTCGATATGGGACATAACATGTTCAAATCTCACCTTTAATACATTGCCTCCCCATTTAAAAAAAAGTTAACGAAAAAAAAGCATAGCCTTTGGTGTCGGTGGCAAGAGCTCCAACAAACAATAGGTACCAGTGCTCTAGTAAGGGGCCATTTTCTTCCTTTTTTTAAATCAAAAAATTGAGGGGTATTATTATGAAATCAACAAAACTTAAAAATCCCAAATTGATCCCTATCACCTTCATTTTGCATGTTAACTAGCATTTTTTATTTTCTAAATTCAAAATGTATTTATGTAGAATTTTTCCTATATTATAATTATATCATAATTTAGTTATATAGTTAAAGTGAAAAACTACATATGAGATTTTCTCAAAAGTGCATCTAACACCAAATGCTTTTTTTAGGAGCAAAAGTAATTATGAGTTTTCAAAACATGTGCAAAAATACATATTGATTGGTAATTTAACTTTTTTAAAGGTTAGGATGCACAAGTACATATAAGATTTTCCCCAAAGTGAGCTCGACACAATTATTTTTTGAAGGACACAAATAACTATGGATTTTAAAAATAGGTGAAAAAAATACATATTGACTTTTAATTGACCATTTGTTTGAAACTTTTGATTTAAATGGTGACATGGAAGATGGCTTGGATGACTAATAAATAACCTGAAATAATAGTTTGCCGATTGTGCAAGGGAAATTAATATCTATGGAGACAAAGGGTTGGGGGAAATTAATTTCCCTTGCCTAGTTAGTAAATTATTATTTGAAGTAAAAAAAAATGCTTACATACTAACTTCAAAAGTACTACGTCATTTAAAGTCAATGAAAACAAAAACAACTCATATAATGTTGATCATTATTGGTTGATATCTCATTTAGGGAGTGGGGGGAGAAATCCATTTTTACCTTATTTTTAAGCAAAAATATCTTAATTAAAAAAATTAAAACAACATGATCAATTAATATTTTTGTTAAAAACAAGATAAAATATAAATTTTTTTAGACAAGTCATCGCGCAATTACGACTAAAATGAGGTGAGTTGTTATATTGTCATTGAATAGAGTTTAGATGACATAGCATTCCTAGAGTATGTAAGTATTTCTCTCTAAATTGTTTTTTAATCATCCATGTTATTCTCAATGTCATTATTTCCAGTCAAAAAATTTAAACAAACAGTTAAATAATGGCCAATGTGTATTTTATTTGCATTTATGGACGTCCATAGTTACTTTCGTCCTTAACAAATACTTGTGTCAGTCGCACTTTTAAAAAAATCTCATGTGTTATTTTTACACCTTAACACTTAAAAGTTCATGATAATTTTTACTTCTAAAAAACATTTGGTCCTATAGACACTTTTAAAAAAATTATATATATATTTTTGTACCTTTCAACTTAACTATATTTCTTGTTATTCTTTCAACCAAACAGATAGCAACGGGTATGACGCTTGGGCCTCCACCATATGGGCCAAAAATTCATGGGGCAGTAAAAAAGAATCTCTTCATGGGCCTCAACCGAATTGTCAGTTTCTAGATAACCTAATCGCCTCTCCCTCACAGGTATTGCCCTTCCAATTTGCCCCCCATCGAGTCGGCGTTGCTACTCTCCCTCGTTGCCGTTGCCGTTGCCGTCACCGTTCTTCTGCTCTGGTGCTATCGTGCTTCATCGCGGTTTGTTTTCTTTATCGTTGTTTTTCTGGGTCTTCTTCTCCTATGTCGACGATCTGTCGTCGGTGCGTCGGTGCTCATTTGCTAAAATGACAATAAATCTGCAGCTCTGCCGAATCACTAGGTCCTTCGTTGCTTATTTGCTTTAGGGTTAAGCTTTCTCATCTTCTGAAGGCTCAAGTTCTCCCTGCTCTCTCTTCTGCTCAAGAACCAAAGCGGCTGACCAAGACCTAATCATTCGGTTCATCTTGTAAAATAGCACGGTTCAAGTGCGTAATCCCTCCGTTTCTACTATTTGAGATTTCTGGCTAAATTTTAATTTTGGCCAAAATACTGAAGAGAAGACAATGTTATTGGATTGATTGCTGGTTAGAATGTTGAATTTAATACCTCTTGCCTTCTCCCTAATGTTTATTTTGCCATGTTTGAAATTTTAGATGAAAAACCCCAAAAATGCCTTGATAATACTCATTACTTACTGAGCCAAATAATATTCTTCTCTTCTAAGCACTTCTACACCTTATTAGGGCTAATTTATTTACCATTTTCTATTTTTTAAGAGTATTTTTGAGTTCTCCAGCACAAATTTATGATAATAAAAAACTAAAATCTGTTTCATTCATTTTTTTTGAAATCCTATATATTTCTAGTCAATCTCAATCCATCATTGAAAAACTTGTGTACTTAGTCAAATAGCCCCCACATGTCTTTAATAGCTTCATTTGTGGCCTAAACATTGCATTCTTTATTCTTAATACACACATCATGGTGTGAATCTGATAATTTTCTTTCCATATTTTTTACAATTTCTTATCTGTTAATTTTCTTTTCATATTCTTTACAATTTCTTAAAATTTTCATTCTTAAATTCTTGCATCAAGTTATGGTGTTGAACTTTTAGAAAATTTGTCTTTATATTATATAAATAGTAAAATACTCATTTAGTAACATTTACCACATGGAACAAAGAAAAAATCAAATTTAATGAACTCTATTATAAAATTCAATAATTTTCTAACTCTACTCTTATTTATTTAATATATATAATATTAAATGAAAATAAAATTAACATACTAATTGAAGTAAAAATTATTTTTACATCAAAATTTTAATAAGGTGTCATATATAGGATAAAAACAATCTTCTTTTTCTATCTTATATATAGGGGTAGAGGAGGAGAATTAAAGATATAGATGAAAAGACAATAAAGGATAGTAAATGCTTATAAAATAATTACAATAAAACGCAAGATTTTCCTACTCTCCCCCTCAATTTAAATCATAGCTATTGATTACATCTGACTTGCATACACATTCATCAAAGTTCTCCTTGGGATGTGTTTGGATGTCAACAACTTGCTTTATTGATGGAATGTATATTAGGGCCTGTTTAGTAACATGGTTTGAAACCATGGTTTAGTGAAAACCTTGGTTAGAAACCATGGTTTGGATAATATTGCTAAACACCCTAAAAAATTTTTAAACTATGGTTTCCCTAAAAGCTAAGTTGGAAATCATGGTTTTCAATATGTGATTTTTTTCTTATTTTTCAATTATGAAATCTAAGTTTGTGCAAGTCGAAATAAAATTCCTCTTACATACTTACCTTATAATTCGTAAAAGTTATTTTTACCCAAACACTCACATTTTATCCAAATCTAAATTTTTACAAAAGCTATTTTGAAAAATCTATTTTAGAAAAGTTATTTTGCCCCAAAAACTATTCTACAAAAGTCAATACAAATGCCCCCTTAGGCACATTACTCCAATTTCAATATTTTCCTTCATGAAATATTTGCAACCTTCTACAGACTTTGTTTTATCATGTTGAATTGGAATATGAGAGGTGCTTATGGCTGCCTTGCTTTCAAAATAGAACTTAATGGGTAATTCCACTATGGGTGCTTCTTTGAGAAGTATTTACAACCACAACTCTTAGATCCAATGCGTTATGGCTTTAAACCTTGCTTTTGTTGTACTCCTAGACACAACACTATTTCTTGTAGGTTTGTGCATGGTGCCTGGTCATTTGATGATATGCTCGACCAAGCTGGGCCAAAAAATACCAAGTTTGGCCCCAAAAAAATGAGTCAAATAAATTTGGGCATTTTTGGGATGGGTTAATTGTTGGGCATGGCCAGACTTCTAGCATGGTGTGCATCCCTAAGCAAGACGAGTTCATTGTTGGGCACAGAATGTTGCTATTCTTGGGAAATCTTGGCTCCAAATTGCAACCTGTTCACCACGAGCTTGGCTAATTGTTGGGAGGCTTCTAGCATAGTATGCATCCTTAAGCAAGATGAGCTAATTGTTGGGCACAATGTGCTGCCCTACTTGGGAAATCTTGGCTCCAAAATGCAGCCTGTTCACTTTGGGTTGGGTATCAGGCAAGGCCCCACCCAACCTATTTTTAGTGCTAATGTCTTGTTCCTGTTGGTTATTGTGGTACTCAGTACGAAGGTACAATACCTATATGTAGGTCTTTAATCCTCAAAAGCACCCTAATTAGTGTTAGTATATGTCTTTGCATTGGGTTGTTCACCTCTTAACGAATAAGCCTTTGGGGTACCTTTTTAAGTACCACAATTCTATACACGTGTAGGTGAATTCATTTTGATGAGTGGTTTTGTCTTACAAAGTTCATAGTAAAGAAAATATAAAAGTCTTGTATATGATAAGTAAATAATTTTTTCCACCTAGCCCTTATATTTCCCCTTGCTAGCTAGTGTGCCTTCTTCCCCCTTCTCACCTACGCCTTCCTCTCTTTTTTCCTTTTTAAAACTATAATAGGAGTATCAATAGCTTGCAAACAAGCATTTCAAATTTTTGTCAAGGGATTAAGGGCACATATCCTCTATGGGATGCATATTCTTTTCTTTCTTTTTGGTAAGAGGATATCACATTCTTTTAATTGAGAAACTCTTGTGCCTAAAAGATTCTGTCATTGTGCCTTTGCAATGTTGCTTGGTTCAACTCTATTTGTGACCGTTCTTGGGTAGGTAGTCGATCGTCTTTCATTTTGATAGTACTAAAAGGATAAAAGGATTTGTGTTATTGGTGCTAGCTCCTCTTTGCTTTCTTCTTGGTTCATTATTTCACTCAATTGTATATGATATACTTGGGTGACAGGGATAATGAAGGGACCTACAGAAATTATTGATTTAACTAGCGACGATGAATGCGATGTTGGTTTTAAAGCTGTTAAGTTGGAGCCCGATTTTGCAGAGCTTTCTGGACGACAAGCTAAGTCCAACAAAGTCCCACATGCCACTCATATTTGTTTAGTCAAACAAGATTCTGAAGAGAATAGGAACTCTATTGGTCCAACGCATAGTACTGGTCACAGTAGCTCTAGTGTATTGGAGCAAGAGTTGTCACCAGTCGATAACTTAGGCCCATCTTATACATCGCCAATTGCTGCAGCACCCCTTTGTAGGCAGTTTTGGAAAGCTGGGAATTATGATGATAGGCTTGGTTCTAAAATCGTAGGTCAAAGTAAGTTGATGGCATTCATCATATATTAGTACTTGTTGAGGAATGTGCATGCATTATGAAATCTTTTTCAATTCATTTACAATAACTTTCACTTGACTTTCATGTGGATTGTAGCTTTCTCATATTAGGTGTTTCACAATCAATTTGTAAGTATTGGATTGTTTTTCAATCTGAGTTCATTATTGTGGAATGCATTTTCTTGGGATTGCAGATGCAAACCACTATCTACATGTTCATCCCTTGTTCCTTCATTCAAATGCAACTTCACATAAATGGGCATTTGGGGGTATGTTATTTTTTTTCATTGGTTTAAACTTGTTTGGTTTTATTACACTTTAGATGACTGAAAGACAAATTATTTGGTGTTTGTGCCTTTGTTTTTCAAATAAGTTACAACCAATTCATGATTCATAACTTTCAAGTTGTTGATGGAAATTTACTATCTTATTAACAGATCATTGGGTATTGTAACCAAAATACAAAAATAATTGTTGGGAGTCTCATCAACAATCAACCCTACCATGCTTAACCCTTGACATTTATGTTTGACTAGGATCCTATTGAAAAATTAATCTTTTGTAGATACCAGATTGAATTGATTTATGTTTTAGGCATTGACTTGATCAAATTTGTAACTTTAAGGACTCTGATGTAATTTAACTAGCTTATTTTCTTGTTTACATTTCTCTTATTAGCCCACCTTTGTGACTCTTTTACTTAACTATTTTTTCCTTATTCTTGTCTACAGCCATAGCTGAGCTTCTTGATAACGCATTTGATGAGGTAATTTTTGTTTATATTTGAATTACTTGCTATTCTCCCTTCCTTTCAAATGTATATTAAGTTGGCTATATTAGAGTGAAAAGTATTGCATGGTGAGACCCCTGCATCCTAGAAATATTTCATTTTTGTTGTCATAGTTTCAAGTGCACACTCCAAACAAAATAAAAGAATCATGGCCTATCATCTTCTAATGATATCTTTTGTTACTCCTGCCAAAGTTTAAATGCATGAATTATTTATTATTGAGACTTATTTTATCAAATCACATCTATACTAATGCAAGCACAATTTAAGGGACTATAAGAGTTTACATGATTGTGATTGTTGTGTTGTAGAAGTGTTTATCATATTGTATTTTTTTTAAAGGTTATGACATTGGTAAGAGGAAAAGCATATTATAGTTTTTGTTATCTTGTTAGAGTGTTATGTGTTTTTAAAGTGTTTGTTGCTTCCATTGCAACTGTTCATTTTACTTTTGTTCTTATGTTTTATTGCATTGTTGACTTTTGTTCTTTGGATAGATCCAAAATGGGGCTACTTTTGTTATTGTAGATAAAACATCAAATCCAAAGGATAGAAGTCCTGCATTGTTAATTCAAGGTATAGTGCAATTCATAGATTTTCTAGTTTTGAATTTGAAGTCCTGATTTTGGTATTGAAACATCTATAACATTAAATATGGTGGGCTGTATGTATATTTTGTCCTTATTAATATGATTATATATTGATTCTTAACTTGCAGATGATGGTGGTGGGATGGATCCTGAAGCTATGCATTGTTGTATGAGCTTTGGCTTTTCAGATAAGAAGTCAGAAGCTGCAATTGGGAAGTGTATGTATGTTTATATTCTTTTTTGTGAATATTATTGGTTGCATGTCATATTTAATTGTTAATTTTGGCCTTCCAGATGGAAATGGGTTCAAAACTAGTAGTATGAGACTTGGTGGAGATGTTATTGTCTTCAGCCGTCACCGGAATAAGGGGTGAGAGTTTATAATTGAAAAATGCATGATTTTATGATTTTTTTTGGTAGGTTGATGGCCCTCTTGCTTAATGGTTAGCCATTTTTTCATCAAGAGAATCTTGAATTGTTATATCAGATTTAGGTGTATTTTTGCAGTACATGTTAGTGAGATGCTCTTTATTTTTGGGTTATCTGTAGTTTTGATTGGAAAATGTAATAAGTCACCCCTTGACAACAGACACAAAGATACAAGACAACACAATCACTCTCACTAATACAATGAAATACAATAATTTAGAATGATAAAAATGATGAAGAAAGATGATATCTTCCTCCACCCCCTATTGGCTTTTGAGAGGCCAAGCTCTCCTCACTTCTCTCTGAAGTCTCAAATCTCAATACACAATTCTCCCCCCTCTCGTCAAGACACAACGATGGCTAAATAAGAGCCGAAAAGCAACTCCCACCATCTGCATAATTCCTATCACTACCTCAACCACCCTATAACAGCCTAGTTTTCTATTTCTTTCTCCAAAAGAGTAAGTCAAAGTTCTGCCATCAAAAAGTATCTTTTCCCTTTTTATGTATATTTCTAAGTTTGCAAAAAGGCGCCTAACATATTCCAATGAGTGAGATATTTGAAATTGCCTTGTATTATGTCCAATTTTAAATTTGCACCAAGGGTTATTTATTAGTTGCATATATTAGATTATCAGTACTGTTGGTATGTTAATTCATTTGCTGTAAAAAATCAATTCATGCAATGCAAATTTTCTAGTATTTTATAAATTGGAACACGGTTGTTGCAGACCTATTAAGGTATTAGCAAAGATAGAGAGCCTAGAATCCCTTCATAACCTAGAGGGCATAGTGCAAGCTTCAGACGGAATCATGGTGGCTCGGGGTGACCTTGGGGTGGAGATACCACTTGAACAGATTCCTATAGTCCAAGAGAGGATAACTTGCATTAGCAGACAACTTAACAAGCCAGTAATTGTAGCTTCTCAACTTCTTGAGTCAATGGTTGAATACCCAACACCGACACGGGCTGAGGTAACATCAATTTGTTATCTGGACAGCGTCTTAAGTTCAAGAAAGGGTTTGTCCAGAACAAATTCTCCTTTTATTCCTTGATAACAAGTTTGTCCAGCCTTGTATGTGATAATATCTGCTTTCATTAGAAAAGGTTGCAGATGTCTCCGAAGCAGTTAGACAGTATGCCGATGCCTTGATGTTATCCGGTGAGTCAGCTATTGGTCCGTATGGACAGAAGGCTCTGGCAGTTTTAGATATGACTAGCAGCAGAATGGAATCATGGAGTCGGGCAGAGAACAGACAAACTCATCTCAATAACCATCAACTTGGCCTATCATTACTAGATCGTATTGCAGAGCAGATATGCAATTGTGCGGTTGAAATGGGTAATGTCCTATTGCTTTCGCAACCTCTGATTTAATAGTTCTGCGGTTTTACGCACTCCCATTTAAAAGGAAAAAGAAAAAGAAAAATAGAATTGATAGTTTACTCGCTTATTGCAGCCAACAACCTTGGTGTGGATGCTATTTTTGTGTTCACAAAGCAGGGACACATGGCGTCTCTCTTATCACGTAACCGTCCAAATCCTCCCGTCTTTGCTTTCACCAGCGATAACAATACCCGTATGGCTCTTACTGTGCAGTGGGGTGTTGTTCCTCTCCTTGTTGATTTATCAGATGATGCAGAATCCAACATCTTAAAATCCACTGGGCTCATGAAATCCAAAGGATTGATCAGGCAAGGAGATATTGTTCTAGTGGTCTCCGATGTTACTCCAACAACTACAACTCCATTGTCTCTCCACCAGTCAATTCAAGTGAAGGCCATTATGTAGAAGGAGAAAATTAGGTACAGCATTTAAGTGTTTGTCATCCAATTTCTTAATACAATACTATGATTGGATTTCTTTCAGCTGAGCGCTATATCATTCATTGAAATGCTGTGGTTTTACTTGATAGCATTATATCAAACACTTGAAAAAAACTCAAGTCCTGCCCTATTTAGGATTCTTGCAAAATATCTTGCCGTTGTAGGGATAGGCATCTGTCATTCTGTATTATCCCCAAGAGTTTGCTGTGTGATAATGTTTATTCTTAGTACCATTGAATTTACGCCATTACTCGTTACGTTATATCCATCTTGAGGGTTTCAATATAATGTAGTTACACTTTGTTAACATCTATTTTCTGGACTATGCCGACTCTGATTGTGATGATTGTAGTTGCTTTGCCTTGAGCAAACATCAGTAATTACCATTTTCTTCTCTCTTCTTGAATCAAGACCAAGTAAGACGACTAACAAGGAAAGGGCAAACCTGAAATGCACACGGTAGTTACCGTCTCCATTGATCTTCTGTATGCATCTTCTATAGCCATATTTATCCTCATTTCTTGCCTTAGTGGTAGAACAACTCTGCTTTTTGCCTTTATGGTTTCCCTCCGTAAGAAAGTGAAGGCGAATGAGTGTTTGAATTAGTCTTTTTTGTTTAGCATTTGAATTAGTCGCAGTATAATAAAAACGTGACGGTAGTGTTGACCATCATGATTGACACCCCCTAAAAAAGGAAAAAAAAAAAAACAAAGACCATCATGATTGATTAGCGAGTATCCAAGTAACGCGGGGTAAACTCATCCCTATAGCAGATACGGAGTACAATAGGTATGGGAGTCCTCTGCCCCCGCATCTCACACCCATGCTGATAAGTCTCAAAGTAATCAAAGTACGGACGTTATTGTGTTTCTGTATCCCAAAGAAATGAAAAATATACATACCAGTATATAGCTTATTTTGTGAATTTTGCTGCCTAGCTAGCTAATTAAGAAACACAAGCTTATAAATCTTTTGAGATATCTTCATAAATATTTAAAAGGTTTTTGATGTCAAAGCACAAAGAATATTTTAATATCGATATTGTTTAGGCATGCATCGTATTTGCCATAAATTGGACATACAAAGCGTGAAAACTAGTTTTCAGAATGTCATTGAAGTTTACGCGTTGCTCATTCTGGTCGTCGGTCACATATGAGTATGAGTAAGCCACATGCAATTCTGCCCATTCATTCTTTATCTGTGTAGCCCAGAGACGACGTCGCTATTTCCTGTTTCCAAATTTGTCTGTTTGGGTTTTTAATATTCTTAACATTTTTCTAAATATGCCAACTTCATAATGCCCTCTGAACAAAAGAATCAAAGCGGTTTGGTTCCTCCACTTTGCACTTTATGACACGGAACGCCCCCAATAATTCATAACATAATTGTACATTTTAGTTTAGAAGAAAATTATATTAAACCTTTAAATTTTCCATTCAACTTTTTATTTGTTCCTTATAATTTAAAACATTTGTAATCGAATCCTTACATTCTCATTGTCCCCCCTACGAAGCTTCTATTGCTAAAATGTTGCGAGCGCTTATTTAAAATGAGCAGACATAATGAAGGAAAAATTGCGTTGAGGTTTTAAATAAAAGAATTTATGTTAAGGGAGTCCCGTAAAATCGCTTAATTACAATAAAGTTTTAATTAACAACCCGACGAGCTATGATGGAGTTGTTATTAACAACTCTATAAGTGTCATTAACAAATTTACAGGACTTCACTGTAAATATGCTATTTTTTTATAGATGTAAATATGCTATTTTACGGAATCTTTTTAACATAATTTTTTTTCTTGGAATCCCAACACAATTTCCCCTATAATCAATTATATCAAAGAGGAGTAACTCATACACGAACATATACATACATATATACACTAAAACGGTGGCATACAATAATATAATAAAAAACTTGATCATTTTATGCCGGTGTCAGTGATATTAGAAATTTTATTTTTCATCTTTATATATGAAGCAAATTTGACAAGGAGACATCTATATTTTGCTAGTTTTATCATTAGAAAAATTTGTTTCTACTCTCTGATTTATACTCCTTGTCCATATATATAAACAAACCCAACATTGAGGTGCACTCAGAAAAAATAATTAAATTCTAGGGACCAAGTAACAAAATTTTATATTATGAAGTTAAATTAAAAATTCAGATTTAAGTTAAATAATCGGAACTTGTAGTAAAGTCTAAAAGTCTAATTTTCTCTCTTTTATTTCTATATTTATTTTTCTAGGACTGTCGCAATGTCATTACCAAAAATGGCAAAATTCAGAGACCCTATTTGATGAAACGGGGCCCACGCTGTCAGATTCACGCACTAAACGCTTTCCTCGTACCTGTGGTCTGCAGGATGTGAGATAGAAACCACTAACCACATCATATCAGAAACGAAATGACACACACACCCCTCATCAACTTTTCACCATGTAAAATTCTTCAACTTTTAATATTATTTAAAACTATAATCGAAAAAAATCCCATGGAAAAAAGCTACTTCTATGTTAAGTCTAAATTTTTAATTATTTCTTTTATTTTCTGATATACGAAGGTTCTGCGCAAAATGCATAGAGCATTGCCAGCCTGGTAAAGGAACAAATTTTTATATAAAATAAATATAACTCAAAATGTTAAATTGTGCCCAAATATAAGAGTTTGTTTTTAATGTGCTTGTCCCCAGATATAAGATTTTTTTTTGTTTGTTTCAATAATAAATGCATATTTTTTTTATTTTATCGTTTATTAATTATTATATTACATACGTTCTCTTTCATCATTTAGTCATTGTTACTCTCTCTTTCTCATTTAAAGGTAGGAGTATTTTTTTATAAACACATTCAATTGTCGACATAATTATTATATTTAATTATTTTTAAATGTTTTTAAACCTTTTAATTTAGTTGAAAGGCTTTTATATATAGTTATATATAGGAAGATAGAGTATCATCATAATCATCTTTAATATAAAAGTTAGATAACTAATTTTTAGATATTAAAAAAATTAGTTACATTAATTGTTTGTAATTAATAAATGAATACATATTGGTTTTCCACCCACTTTAATCCATCATATACATTGGAACTATCCTTAATCAAAATTTTCTTTACATGTGCAATTAATATGGATAATTATAGAAAATAATTATGAATAAATTGGAAGACAACATCATTTAGAGTTTTAAGTTAAAGACCAAAATAAATCTCTAATCTAACTTTTATATGAGGCATAGGAGGAGTATATATACTAATCCCTATTTACAAGCAAGTATCCCGTCCTTAATTTCAAATTAATACTCCATATTCCTATTTATAAAATCTTTTTGGAAAATCCTAAAAAAAGCTAATTATATTATTTAATAATATCATATGTTGTGTTTTATTACATTATATAGTAGTTCATAAGTTAAACAACATAATTTAAAAAAAATGACAAATTTTAATACCTTAAAATAATGTAATTAATTTTTTTTAAGATTTTCTAAAAAAATCTTATAAATAGAAACAAACTGTTTTGCTTCAAGGAACTGAGGCCATGTCGTTGTCCAAAAGACAACTGTGTTTGTTTGGGGTAGTTTTGAAATTTCACGCGCGGTGCAGAAATCTTGTTTAGCTAGGTTTTAAATTGGTGGAGTTTCAACTTTCAAGTCATTCTGACTAAGGAAAGGAAAAGAAGATAAGTTGAGGTTTGAACTCACACCTTGTTCCCCTCTCTCTCCCCCCACCCTCCCCTTCTTCTTATGAACATTCACTCTCCAAAAATGCCAGCACGCAAGCTTCCGCACATCTTTAATGGCCGGTGTCTCTTTTCTTCCCTTATTTTGAGAAAACTTGTGTGTTTTTTATCATGCCAAAATTACTTAAATCTAAGCCAGAGAATATATATAGTTGCTTATACTAAATTACCAATTATTTATAGCAGTTATATATCTTGCAGCGTGCGTGCATCACCATTACTTTTGCTGCTTGTTTTTCTGAGTAAACGTAACTCAAAAGACCAGAAGAAAAAGGTATATATGATTAGTTTTGTTGTATGTATGTATGAATGTGCTTTTGCCTGTTGATTTCTGGAAATGGTAACAATAATAAATGGTGGAGGAATTGAAGTTGTCTGAGATGGGTCGAGGGAAGATAGAGATCAAGAGGATTGAGAACACGACCACCAGACAGGTGACGTTCTCAAAACGCAGAGCTGGACTTGTGAAGAAGACTAATGAGCTGTCTGTGCTGTGTGATGCTCAAATTGGCCTCATTATCTTCTCTAGCACCGGCAAGATATTTCAATACTGCAGCGAACCATTCAGGTCTCTTTCTTTCTACTCCTATTTGATTACCTTATATCTCCCTCGTCTAACTAATAATGATGAAATATTATCCTATTACTATTACAGATCACAGATCTAGTTTTCTTTTCTCAAATTGATCTGTGTGATCGATCGAGTAGAAATAAATAAATAAAATCATTCGTTGTTGTTATAGTTCGATTTTCTTTCCAAACTAAAACAGCTAAATCACTGGCTAGGGTTTTTGTGTGTGGAGCAAAAAGTACGTTATTGATTTTGAAATTTAAAGAGATATGTCAAGAGTTGTAGCTTTCTTTGAGATATTTGTTTATCTGTAATTGTAACGAGAGAGGGAGAGAGAGAAAGAGGTGATATTTATTCATGAGTTTTAATTAGGGCTATGGCTGCCATATTCTGAAACGCAAGGTTGACCTAGCTACTTGAGTAGCTTGGACTTTCAGTTTGTGGTTCTGACAGCTGAGAGATTATAATATACATCGCATTGCATGATCGAGTTTATCTCATCATCTGTCATCTTGTTTATTTCTTCTTTCTGCAGGAAACACACACACACAAACACACACATATGGTATATATGGTCCATATCCTTCACTTTCTATCATTTGATCGCACTCTAATAAAATTAATATATACCTAACACAGATAGACGAGGAAGGCCGTTTCCTATATATAAATATTCTTCTTGTCTGAACCAATATAATCAGTGATTGATGGCTTGGGTGTTTTTTCCCCATCCCCTCAAATTAATTTATTATTTGCCTTGGTTATATCAAAGTCAAATATATCTATTCTCTAATTTCATCCGTTTTTTTTTGGTATTTAGGAACTCTTTTTGGGACAAAATCCAAGTTCGATCCTATATTTTAGGATAAATGGACAGATTGCATATCCTTTAAGTTCAATCACTAATACTTTAACAATAGAGCAGATCCTCTAGAGTTTCATTCGATTGGATGTAATTTTTTTTTAATTGCTGTGCAGGGGTAATAGAAGGTATATATAAAGTTAGATATATATATATATATATATATATGAAAGCTGCAATTGATTACTGCGACCCTATACTCTCCCCACTCACTGTCTGACCATCAATCAAATTTTAACTAAACTTGTATGAAAAAGCAGTCATTTTCTATTGCCAATAATTTATTTAAAGGCATACTCATCATTGTTTATAAATATATAGCATTAACTAAATTAGATAATTAAACTTGATCGATAAAATTATTACCACTGTAATTAATTGAATAAAAATTAGAAATAAACGACTTGTATGCATATATTAATTGTTTTTTTTTTGAGAAATAATTTCTCAGGATGGATCAGATCATTGAAAGATACCAGAAAGCTACAGGACTACGCATACCTGAACATGATAGTCGGGTGCGTACGTACGTGACTGGAAAGGATATTAATGAATGAATGAATTAATATTCATGATTTTAATGAACTAAGTAGCCTATTAGTTGGAATGAATACATGATTGATATATATATTTGTAGGAAGATATATTGAGTGAAATGCAAATGCTGAGGCAGGAGGCTCTGCGGCTTGAAATGGGAATTGCAAGGTTTAAAGGAGAGAGCATGGGCACTGTACAGTATGAGGAACTGAGTAAACTTGAACATGACCTTGAGATATCTGTCACCAAGGTCCGAAATCGCAAGGTACGTTAATCCGTAATATTATGTGTACGTGTGTGGGTGTTTGTTTTTCTTCAATCAAGAGTAGTTGTGTATATATATTAATGAAACGATAGATAAATATATATAGAAATATATTTATATATACATAGATACATACATATAGTGTGAACAAGTGAACTCGATCGTGTAAGAACAAGCTAAGATTGCTTGAACTGGCATGCAGAATGATCTGTTGCAACAGCAGCTGGATAACCTGCGAAGAAAGGAACGAATGATGGAAGAAGAGAACAGCTATCTGATGCATTTGGTACGTGCGTTTGTCTGTGTGTGTGTTAGTGACGGATTAGAATTAATTATTAATTGATGATAATGAATAAATGAACGAAGATTGAGGAGGAGCAGCAGCGAGGAGGAGGAGGAGTGGTCGTGGAGAACCAGATGGTGGGGCAGTTAGCATTCTATGAGGAGGCAGATCATCATGTTCAAGAGGGCCAAACTTGTCTTCAACTTGCTCCTCTCCACCTTCATCCCTATCTCCAGCTTGCCCAACCTCACATTCACCCTCCTGCTTCTCTTCCCCAATAATCTATCTCTCTACTACTATATCCTGTGTACGTACCTACCTCTCACCCTTCATTTATTTTTTTATACCATCATTCACCTCACTTCCCTTAATTTTTTTTATATTACTTTACTTTGCAGATCAGCCAACAAGATGCATCATATGCGTGCTTCGTTTGCCCACATCCACAACGTCGATTCTGCTCAATTATCTGCTTTACTAAATACTACTTTATATGCCTTAATTAATTTCGACTCCATTAATTTTATATTTATGTTTATTTGAATTATTGAAATACCATATATCCATGCATATGCATGCTACATCATCTTCTAGCACTTGATATCAAAGACTTTTGGTTTTGTTTGTCTTGTTCGTTCCTCATTTGTTCTTCCCTTTAAATTGATGAACCCTCTATTTTTCAATTGTGAAAGGTCCAAAAGAGCTCCATAGTTTTATTGTCATGTAATGGATCCATGTCTGTTTGATTGTTTGGGACACAATCACTTAAAATAAAACTCTTTTACGCTAAAAGATCTTCATGTACTTAAATGGCACAAAATCACTTCAAATGAAATAATGTGAACACCCACCAACTCTAATTTTTTGAGTAGAAGGCATATCTATAGAAGTTATGGATACATATTGAAAACAATCTTATAAGCATGACAAGGTGATGGGAAATATATTATTTGCTGCTGTCACTGCAATTGTTTACTATAAATGGGTAGAGACACATACTTGCTTTGTTATTATTGTATATGATTTTGTTACGGTGAAAGTTTTGAAATTGATGATTAGAAACCCTTCTTACGGCAAGATGCATGGCTTATTTGTTTTTCCCTTCAATTGTATGTATGTATTTTGGAATAAAATAATAATTTTGGTAAAAAAAAATACGATAGGCTTTGAGTTTCGCCCTGGCCACAAGAAATAACTAGAGCTTGGACTGACCCCTCAATTTACTGCAACTTTTGCACAAATCTCTTGTATAAAACCAAAGAGGAATTGGCCTTTTGTTATATTCCGTTTATCCCTCTAATATTGTCAGCTCCAATTCTTTCTTTCTTTTCTTTTTTTATATCAAAAAGGGCAAGTGTTACATTTGAGTTGGACTAAATGGAACCGCCTAACAACCAAAAAATACACAAAATAGATCTAATCTCAACTCAAGTTAGTTAACATTAGATTCAAATATGGAGTTGCAGAGAAGTCAATTAAGGATAGCTCTATGTTTGTGTTATGTGCCATGCTGGCCAACAGGTCGGCACATGCCATTGCTTCTTTATGAGCATGAATGATTAGAAGATCCCAATTAGAGAAGATGAGGGTCTGGTAACATCAAGTCAGAGTACAATTGAACCTTGGCAAAGCCCATCTCTCTGCATACCTTCAGGCCTGCGTGTATAGTAAGATCTTTGCCATAGTTGGTGAGCAGGTCCTCAGGTTTTGCAAAAAGCCTCTAACCCAGTGACCTCTATGATCGTGAATCAATCCACCCACAGTTGCTCTCCAATGTGACTTCATTGAACTGTCAACATCAACCCTTACGTACCCATCTAGTGGTGGGCACCATTTCTCTAGAAGTCTAGCTGGGATGTTGTATATCTGATAGTGAAATCTTCCTCCTTCAACTTCCTCTTGTAGCAAACATCTGCATTGACGGATTAGTGACTCACAGATGCTATTATTTCCTTCAAAGGCTTGTTGACATATATTCCTCCAAATGGTCCAGCATATTAAACTGAAAAACTTTTGTCCATGGCCATCGACGAAAGAATGATGAACCTTTTGAGTGTCATAGAGAGTAATCAATTCTATAAGGTACCACTAAAGAAAATACTATGGTATATAGGGTTAACAATAGAAAGCCACACTGTATTTGCTATCTCATAGTCTCTCAAAGTGTAAAGAATTGATTACTCTCTATGACACTCAAAAGGGCAATCAATTTGCTCACTTATCCCTTAGTTCTCTTGGAGAGAGTTAGTCGGAAGGCTCTAATGGAATTCTTGCCACATGAAATATTTTACTCATTTTGAAATTAGCTAGCGTAATAAACTTTTCCAAGGTGGGTCATGATCTTGGTTTGAATGATCTACTAATAGTTGTAATCTTGATGGTGAACATGTCGTCAGATACAACTCTCCAATATAAGGAGTCAGAGTCATGCTGAGAATTTGAAGGTGGGGGTATTTCTAAAATTCTATCAACAACCCAACTTGGTAGAAAAATATTCCATTTGCTTATGTCCCATACCCAGAAATTTACAAAGTCAGCAATAGATTCATCATTATTGAGGAGATGGTGATTTTTGTCAACATAGTGAAAAGAGGTTGCTCGAGCTTGGACCATAGCTCCAACCATGCATTAGTGTCTTGTCCAATTCTAATCCCGATCCTTATTGCTTTTCGAAAGTTCTCCCATACAGAATTTATGGCACTCCATATTGCCGATTGATTTATCTTCTTTGTAAACCTGAGAATTTTTCCTCTCCACATTTATCTTTCTGCGAATGCATTAGACCTAGATAGAATTACTTTTAGTCATCAGGGCTTAGCATAACTTCATAGTGAAAGCCACGTTTTGATGGTAAAGGTCTTTGAATTTGAGTCCCCCTAATTCCTTCTCTATTTTAATCTTTTCCCAAGCAATTAAGTGCATTTTGTTCCCCCCGGTCCCTTAGTTCCAAAAGAAGTTCCTACTAATCTTGTCTATCATACTCAGGACATCCTTAGGAATCAAGAGAGATTGCATTTTGTAGAACGGGAGTGCAAATAAGACAAACTTGATAAGGACCAATCTTCCTGCCATACTCAAAAATTGACCTTTCCAATTTGTAAGTTTATGTTGGACTTTTGAAATCAGAGGTGCAAATGTTAGCTTGATGACTTTCTTATGAAGAAGGGGAACCCTAATTGAACCATATTTTAACATGCTTTTTCATAATTAATTTAGGAAATTTGATGGGTTTCTTAGTCATTATTGCATGATTAAACATGAATTTGAGGAAAGAAAATAATATTTAATTAAGTCTAATTAGAGATTAAATTGTTATGATTTGTTAATTATTCATGCAAATGATTCATTGGACTTTTGATTCTACCTATAGGATAATATTGCATTGTAGGTACTTGAAGAAAAGAATAAATTAAAAAAAATTAAAGTTGCAACCTAGGTTCCCCATGAACTTCTTGGAATTTTCAACTAGCCCCTAGTCAAAGTGCTACGTTTTGGGACTGAAAAGGGGCATGAGGTTTGAGATTTGGGGAGCTATAGTAGACAGGTTGGAGAAGAGGGGAGTTGTCGCGAGATTGCGAGCTGTGGGTTTTAGCTGGAGGTCACTGTGAGTAGTACTGAAAGTTGAGAGTTGAAGGAAAAGTGCCGAGAGCTAGGGGTGTGGCCGTGAGCTGTGAGAGAAGAGACCACCGTCATATTCACCATCTTCTTTCGTCATCCACCAATCAGCCGCGACTTTAGCTAGGCATTTTTGGAGCTGTGAGTGGGAGCTGGAGAGAAGGGGTTGGGAGCAGCAACGAGACCACCGTGCAACCACCATCACCATCTTCTCCCTTCTCTCCGTCGACCACCATTACCGAAGACCACCCAGACATCTATGAGACCACTGTTAGCCTTTATTCCTCACTAATGTTTATTTCATTTCCCTTGCTCCTTATCATCGTCGTGACCACACCACCACCACTATCTTTAAACTCCACGACCACTTAGCACAAATCTCTCCACCGTCAACCCACCTTAGTCTTCCTTCCATTTCCACCATCATTTAAATTTCCCTATTCCATTATTGAACCCGAAAGATCCCCTTATTTTTCCCTTTTTCTTCACTGAACAGACTCATTCTTACCATTGTCATTGCATTCGTCTGTCACCAATTGGCCATGGAATTCTTGATTTTCACTGAAGTTATGGGTGTACTTATTTTCAGCATGAGTGGTTGATTTTCCATTAAGTCTTAGTGGTAGGGAAATGGCTAGAGCTTCAATGTTTTACAAAGGGGAGTTTACTAATTTTCCATTAACTCACTTTATGTGTTATGTTTTATTGGCTGAATTGATTTTGTATCGGTACATGATTGTGAGACTTAGATAAGTGTTAATTTGTCTATAATGGATTGAATTATTCTTTTGTTGAATTTTGTATTAGTGCCCTTGATTTTTATATTGAACCTATTTCCTCTGAATTGATAATATTATGCATTCTATGTGATTACTAGTGTATGTGATGGATTTAATTCAAGTTGAATGTTATGATTACACTACAAAAAAAACATATATTTGTAACAGTTAAAATGTAGGATTTGTAGCAGTTTCTTAAATCGCTACTAAATCGTATGATGCAAACCGTTTTGTAGCGGTTTTTAAAAACCGCTACCCATGTCCATAAAACCGCTACTAATTTGTAGTGGTTTCATAGAACCACTGCAAAGGCTAAAACTTTGTAGCGATTAGTAAACTACTACAAATAAAAAAATAATGAAAAAAAATTTGTTAAGAAGAATTTGTAAGAAATTAGTGGGAAAAATTTGAAATTTGTGATGGAATTTTGTAGCGGAATTTTGTAGCCGTTTTCAAACCGCTACAAATTTAAAAATTGTGGCGGTATTTAAGGGAAATTTAAATTTTGGAGCACACATATTAGTAGCAGGTTTTACAGAAAACCGCTACTAACATATGAATTTTTTTTTTTGAAAAAAGGTGGGGGAAAAGACGCCACAATAATATTTTGTAGCGGTTTAAAACTGCTACAAAAAGAGGACAGAAGAAAGAAATATATTTAAATTTTTTGCCCACTAAGATAAATATAATATTTTAATTTTGTGTTTAATAATGAATTTGATGTGATTAAAAAATCTTAATATATTTAAAATGATATAAATTTAACTTTGACAGTTATAAAAATTATTATCAGAATGTAAATAATTTTAATTTGTTCTAATTAATATAGAAATTAATTGTTAGAAGAGTATAAGGAGATGAAATAAGGAGATAATACTTTTTTAAGAACAAAAAAGGAGATAAGAGGTGAAGTTAATAGGCCCTGAAAAATATAAAGGAAAAATATCAGTAGCTCATAAAAACAAATGAACAAATATCATATATAAAGTGGAAATAAAATTATTATAGATAGAAATATTAGTTGAGACTATCGAGATATTGTAGAATAAAAATTGATAAAATAAAAAAAAGAATAGGGTGAAGAAGGAGAAAGGAGAAGAGAGTGAAGTAAGAATGGAGTGAGAAAAGAAGTTAGAGTGAGGGGTATTTATAAGTACCAGCGAGACATTTGTAGCGGTTACCATAGCGTTTTTTTGTAGCGGTTACCATTTATAGCGATTTTATTTAAATTAGTAGTGGTTTTTAAACCCCTACAAAATAAAAAATTATTTTTTAAATTTTTTTCTGAAAAAAATAAATTTTTTCCATGGAAAAATAATATGACTTATTTATGATTTTTAACAATGCGGTTTTTAAATCCACTAATTTTTTGACTCAGTTTAATTGGTTTGAAAATGTTATGACTTATTAATTTATAATTTAAGAAAAAGATATTTTTAATACCCCTACAAATGTAATTTTTTAAAATTCAATTGGTTAAAAAATGTTATGACTTTTTACAATTTACAAGAATGGCGGTGTATATTTGTGAAACACTATTCTTCATCATCCCTGCAGAAAAATGCGTCCAGAAATAGTTAGGGCTAAATAATACATATGATTGAAATAAATGTAAATTTAATTTAATTTGTGATAATTTCAAGTAATGAGAATGCACCTAACTAGAGGTAAAGTGTCATCGTCGTACAGGAAGAAGTTGTCAAAGCCGGCTAGTTCAAAGAGGTCACTCTCGTAGGCGATGTTATCACCATCACCTATGTCGTAAAGGTCTTTAGGCTTTAAGTGAACCACCATATTCCAATCTTTATACCTCTCATCCTCGACATAATAAACTTGTTGGGCCTCGGACATAAGAATAAATGGCTCATCGTCTTGTGACTGCCCAGTGTGAATTGCCCGGGAGAAATTTACTGAAGTTATGCTCAATTCGTTAGTCTTTATACCCCGTGAGGTTGTGGTATCAGCTTATAGACACTTGAAGAGTGTGACCGCAAAACGACCTTTGTAATTTACTTCGATGACATCAACAAGCTTGCCGTAATAAGGGACGCCTCTAAACTATATGGTGTCGTCGCTAGTACTTGCATAACTCCTTGTGCCGAAGGTACTATAAACACCCGAGTTTTGGGTTAGCAAACCCTGATCCTGTGAAATCATACAAAACTTGAACCCGTTGACATTGTACGCAGTAAACCTTGTCGCACGTTTGGACACAAATCGATTTTTTGATAGTTCAATCCCAATCTGGCAATAATCTTCTTCGCCTCATAAAATGTCGTGGGAATCTTAGCATTGGGAAATGCATCTTGTAGTAACTTCAGCAGCATCGACATCGCCTTATCTATAATTCTACACAAGCAATTGATATGATACAATTTAATTAGAAAAGACAATTTAGAGTATTTACCACAACCAGGATACAAAGAATGATATGCTTCTTCCATCAGCCTACAGAAATCTCGAGTAGCTCTTTCCTTAAAAATACAGGGTCTGCACCCTCCACTTTGTCATTCAAGTTATAATCATGCACAAACAACGTCATTAACGGCATCATCATGTTGCACATGTACTCCTGCTTGTGAACTTGCATGAATATCTTCATAGATCATAGCGAGCTTTTCACCATGAGTTCCCCAAAAAGTAGGAAAAGGCTTATCAAGTAAATTTTGTTTGATAGCTTCTGACGTGTGCCACTTCTTAAATTTACATTTTGGATACGGGTATAAGATCTTGCCATTACAAATGGTGTGAAAGGTTGCAAACTGTAAGAAATTGTTTAAGCCGGCCACATATCATAGAGAATTGCGTGGTAACTTAAACAATGACTTATCCATAACTTATAGAATGTAGAAAACGATTTAGAAACGTTTGGTATATTTGAAAAGTCTAGTTTCGAAGTATTTAAAAAGTTAATAACATTTTGTTTATTTGTAGCGGTTAACAAACCTGCTATCTTAACCGCCGCAACAGAATGCCTATTAGTAGGGGTTTTTTGGTAAAACCGCTACTAAGTTCTTCTCGTTAAACTCTATTAAAAATATTTTAACATTTGTAGCGGTTTTTGAAATTATTAACCACTACAAATATGAAAACGTTGGTGAGAATTTGAATGGCAACGTCTTTAATTTTGTAGCGGTTTTGGCCCTAAAACCGCTACAAAATTATTAACGTTTGACAGTTTAAAAATCCCACCAACATTGAACATTTGTAGTGGTTTTCAGTTAAAACCGCTACAAATTTATTGCGGTTCAAAATGAAACCGTTACAAATATTTAAATTTGTAGCGATGTTAGTTTAAAATCGCTACAAATGGTACAATTTTTTTAAATTTACAACCTTTTTTTAATTCAATTGAAATTTACCTAATGGATTTAATTAAGATTTATTAAAATTTAACTTTTTTATACTTTATTTATTAAAATTTACCTAATGGATTTAATTAAAATTTATTAAAATTTAACTTTTCTATACTTTTTATTAAAATTTACCTTATGGATTTAATTATATAATTGTTGTTTTTTCCGTCCAATTAAACTTCATATAAAAACTATAAAAACCATTTTGACCTCATTGTACATACAAATGTGTAA
>JBAGKO010000016.1:2878738-2897043 GCA_037177275.1 Acacia concinna
AAATGATGAAGGAAGTTAATATCTTCCTCCACCCCCAATTGGCTTGCAAGAGGCCAGCTCTCCTCACTTCTCTCTAAAGTCTCAATACAAATTATGTCATATCCCCTCAAGACACAGCACTGGCTAAAATAAGAGCCAAAAAGCAACTCCCACAATCTGCATAACTTGTATCTCTGCGTCAGCCACCCTATAGCAGCCTAGGTTTTTATTTCATTCTCCAAAAGAGCAAGTCAAATTTAAGGTCCAACACTTGCTGAAATCTCTCTTCTAACGGTTTGCTCATCACAACTCAATTATGGTGGCTGCTTATGGCTAAAAATTGTGAATTTAAATTTTCCATTGCAGAACTTTATCGCTAGCAAAGTGTAGCATGACTAGAACTATTGCATAACAACTATATATATTTTTTGTAGCCCTTTCAACCCCCTTCTCTTCAACTAGGAACTGATATTTCATTTCCTTAAGAATGATTGTAGGAACTGATATTATCCACATTATTATTGCATCTGCACTTGAGGTAGGGGCAGAAGCACATCTTAAGGAAAAGTTCTAGGAAGATATGGAAGGGCTAATTCAAAGTATCTCACAAACAGAAAAAAATTTTATTGGTGGGGATCTTAATAGACATGTTAAAAGGGAAGCAGGATCTAATACAAGAGTTCATGGTGGTTTTGGATTTGGAAAGCTTAACAATGAAAGTCAATCTATTACTGATTTCTCTTAAGCATATAACCTAAAGCTTGTCAACACTTGTTTTAAGAAAAGAGATGACATTTAATTACATATAAGAGTGGAGCCTACAAGACCCAAATTGACTTTTTAGTAAAAAAATCTTTATAGGAAACTTTGTACTAACTGCAAATTGATGCTCAGAGACGGCGTGACAACACAACATAGGTTTTGGTCCTTGATGTGCATATTAAGTGTATAAAACAAAGGCGCTGGCAAACTTTAAACTCAAGAGTCAAGTGATGACAGTTAAAGGGAGAGAAGTGGTGGATTTTGAAGAGAACTCTTTTGGAGGAGGGGCAGTGGTAGATACAAGGAAATCTTAATAGGATATGGGAAAATATGTCTAAAAAGATCCAAAAGATTACTAAATCAATTTTGAGAGTATCAAAAGATTGTGGTCGGCAAGATAGAGAGATTTGGTGGTGGGGATGAGAATATACAAGAGAAAGTTAAGAAATAAAAAAGATTGTGTTAGAGCCATTCATTTGTGTAATAATGCTGAAAGATAGGAAAGACATCATATTCCTAAAAAGAAGACTAAAGAAGACAGTGAATGAAGCTCGCAATAAAGTATATGAGGGGTTTTATAAAGCATTGGTGACAAAGGTTAGAAGGTGTAAGATTTACAAAATTGTAAAGAATAAAGAGAGATTCAAGAGGCTTGGATTAAATGAGGTCTATAAAGGACGGAGAAAGTAGAGTTTTGGTCATTGACGGAGATATTAAGAATACGTGAGAAGCTTACTTCTATAAATTATTTAATGAAGGGGGTGAGGCAATTTTTGACTTGGAAGAGTTGACAGTTCAAGAAGAGGATCTTAATTTGTATTTTATAAAAGGATCCAAATTGCTGAGGTTAAGGAAACTCTTAAGAAAATGGATAATGATAAAGTGGTGGGATCGGATGGTGTTCATATTGAAGTTTGGGAGTGTTTGGGGGAAGATGGAGTGTTTTGACTTACCAATTGTCAATGAGATTTTGCGATCCAAGGAGATGCCTGATGAGTGAAGGAAAAGTACCTTAATCCTTATTTATAAAAGTAAAGAGGATACTCAAAATTGTGCAAACAACCAGGGAATAAAGCTTATGAGTCATACAATGAAATTGTGGAAGAAGGTGATCGAGCAAAGATTGAGCATGGAGACTAGTATTTCTAAGAACAAATTTGGATTCATGCCTGGAAGGTCCACAACTGAAGCAATTTACTTATTGAGATGGCTAATGGTAAATTATCAAAATAAAAGAAAAGAAAGGATTTGTATATAGCTATCATTGATTTAAAAAAAGCGTATGATCAAATGCCAAGAAATGTACTTTGAAAAGGAAGGGGATACGTGTCGTATATATCAAAGCCATTTAGGACATATATGAGGAGGTAACAACTAGTGTTAGAACACCTGGAGGAGAGACAAATGACTTTCTTATAAGGATTGACCTACACTAAGGATCAACTTTGAACTCTTGTTTGTTTAACTTGGTGGTAGGTGTTCTACCTGAGCATATATAAAGATGAAATCTCTAAATGCATGTTTTTTACCGGTGATGTTTTGTTGGCTGAATCTAGGGAGGAAATTAATTCTTCGCTTGAAACATAGAGATATGGAGACAAACTTTGGAGGGGAATGTTTTCGTTTGAGTAGAAGCGAAACAGAATATATGCATTGCAATTTTGACAAACGGCACACTTAAATTGAAGTAGAAGTTAAATTGGGGGTCATGTTATTCCGCAAGTGACAATATAGATATTTGGAATCAATTATTCAACAAGATGGTGAAATTGATATAAATGTTAATCATAAAATTCAAAACGGATGGTGTAAATGGAGAGAAGCTACTAGAGTTATTTATAATAAGAATGTACCTATTAAAGTAAAAGGGAAGTTTTATCGCATTGTTATAAAACTAGCAATGCTGTAGGGTTGTTAGTGTTGGCATTAAAAGGACAACATGAGCATAAAATGGGAATAACAGATATGAGAATGTTGAGATAGATGTGTGGTCATACAAGACTAATAAGATTCATATTGATTATAAACGTGAATGAGGTGGAATAGCTTCTATTGCAGATAAAATGGTAAAAAATAGTTTGAGGTGGTTTATTCACGTACAAAAAAGGCTTTTAGATGCACCGGTAAAGAGGGTTGATCAAGCAGTATGGAGCTCCATAAAAAGAGGTCGGGGAGGTCAAAGCGAACACTCAGCAGGGTTATAGTAGGGACCTTTTGGTTAATAATCTATTCAAAGATATAATTTTTGACACAGCACAATGGCGTTGTGCGATCTATATAGTTGACCGCACCTAGTGGGACAAAAGTTTTGTCGTGTTATATGTGAGTAATAAAGTTGGGCCAGGTTTGATTTAGGCCTAGTAAGTAGATTTTGGGTTATGGTAACCCTAAGGTCTTTTTCTTGAATACCTTTTGTCTCTATTTGATGACTCCTTGGCGTGGTCTTTCAAAAATTTGTCATCCACATGAATTAACCTGGTCCCTTGTTTGGATGGGTGTGTGATTGGGCTACTAAAACAAGCCCAAAAATAACATCCCAATTTAGTCTGGGGCTTCTTTCAATTCTGATTTGTTTGACCAGGTTTTTAAGCCAATTAAACCCCTCCTTTCTGTACTCATTGTTGCTGTCAACTGCTTTTAACCTATCTCTTCATTGCTTACAATATCTCCAATGCTTTACCCAAGTCGTTTCATCATCAGAGCTTGGTCTCATCTTCATAACCGACTTTGCTCTAACAACTACTATTTGCTGTACTTTAGATGTCATATTGATAGCTTGTAAGGCTTTAAGGGTTTTTGGGTGCCTCCTCTTTTTTTCAGATGTTTGCCTCTCTTCATCTCCATATTCAATTCTTTTGCTGCAACATTCGTAAGTTGGACTTCTACAGAAACATTTGACTTTGCTTCTTCGATAGACAAAGCACTTTCATGTTTTTTATTTTGTTGTGTCCAACAACTTCTTCAAACTTTTCTTTGGCTGAAAAAGGCTATAACATTAATTGTTGTTCAGCCTCAAGTTTTTTGTCTCCCTTTGGTTCTTTGCGCGGCTACTTTTCATCTTTATCAACTGTTTCAGCATCATCATTGTCCAATTTTATCTCTGATGTCTCCTTTGCGTCAATGGGCATCTCTGTTTGTTTCTCTCAAACGTGCAACATTATTTTCCTCAACTTGTGCCTCTACTTTCTTCTCCTTCTTTAGTCTTCTGCTTTTTAAAGCATCTCCATTCTGGTGAAATACACTTGCCTCCAACATCTGCCTCAGTTCTCTGAGGCTAAGCATACTCAAGTCTCTTTCCCTATTCTTTCTTAAGATCTCACTGCTCTGATACCCATTTGTTAAGGACCAAAATACAAGAGCATATAAAATAATACTAAACTGATATTAATCACCAAACACTCATTCCTCAAGAACAAAAGAAGGTTATAACTACAAATACAACACGGAAAACAGATACAAAGATACAAGACAGCACAAGCACTCTCACTAATACAATGAAATACACTAATTTAGAATGATAAAAATGAAGATTATCTTCCTCCACCCAATTGGCTTTCGAGAGGCCAGGCTCTCCTCACTTGTCTCTAAAGTCTCGATACAAATTATGTCCTATTCCCTCAAGACTCAACAATGGCTAAAATAAGAGCCAAAAAGCAACTCCCATAGTCTGCGTAACTTCTATCTCTGCGTCAGCCACCTTATAGCAGCCTAGGTTTCTATTTCTTTCTCCAAAAGAGCAAGTCAAAGTTCTGCCATAAAAAAGTATCTTCCCCCTTTTTATGTATTTTCCTACATGCCTAACAACTATGAATGAGAATTGCATTTTCAGCCACCCTTTGTCTCTCTTGTCTATCTCTCAACTCTTCTCTGTCTCTCTTTTCTTCTCTCTAAACTAAACATCAAGAAATTCAACATTGATTACAATTTTGTATCAATAATCTATTCAAAGATTTGGTTGTTGATAGAGTATAATGGTGTTGTGTAATCTATGTAGCAGACTTCAACTAGTTGCTGTATTGTTGTTGTTCTCCATTCTTAACTTTCTAAAATTGTGTTTTTCTATTTGTGTGGGAAAGATGAACAAATGTTGAAATTTTTGTAAATAATTACATACACTTTGTAAACTTACTGTTTGATGATGATTAGGGTTTTGACTCAAAGCATTGGCTTGCTGTCTTTTACATTTTTGATGCAAACAAGGCTTGACAGAATAGTAGTGCCTATGGTGCGTGGTATTTCTCAACTTATCTACTTTAATGTTGGGGTTTTGGAAGTGCATTGACAAAGAATACTATTTCTGCTTTTCATGTTGTATTGCAACTTGAGGAATGTAGAATTTTAACTGGTATGATAGGAATTTGTTGATGATTTATGTAAAATTACTTGCCAATTTCACATTTGTTTTAGGGAGAATATCATTTAGGTGCTAATTAAGGAAAATAATATATTGACTAGCGTCATATCTTGTCAATGGGAATTTTTCAGATGTTATTTTTTATGGTTGGGACCTTTTTATCAATTCTTTTGCGTGATAGTTTACTCGAATGGTTTGTTTTGGGCACTTCTCAGTCAACCTAATTTATTGGTTTGCTTGTATGTCATTCATTTTGGTTGCTTGAATCATTTTGTTAGGCGGTTGTAACACAACTATTGCAGTCACACTAGCCTAATATTGTGAACCACAAGCGTATACAACGTATATTAACGATCACAAAAAATGCAAATGGAAACTTGTAAAAGTTGGACAAGGGAATCTTGTTGGAAAAACAATGTGTAGTCTTTCCCATTGCCTTATATTCTAAATGATAGAAGGTACAAACAGACGGTACATGCACAAGTTTTTTAATGTATGCGTGCACATCTATAGAGAGATATTGAATAGACTAATTTTGGAGGAATTGGAAGATGAAATGATAATTTGTAGAATACTTATTGTAGATAAACTGTCATTTTCAACATTTGGGGTCTGTTCCCTTGGATGATAACTTTTTCAAATGATTTTCTTTTCTCAATTTACATCATGGGCTGCTCATGTTAATCTCAGGTTAGTTATGAGTTTAATGCGTCAACCAATACGCTGGATGTGTTGAAAGGAAGAGAACATTTTATGACCAATTTATCCATGCTGTTGACGTGGTCTCCATATTCATCAGAAGCAGAACTTTTGAAACAAGTAATTCCTGAAGCTTTCCTCCATTCAATAATACCTTTTGAGATAATGTTGAGTTGTCTCGTCTTTTACTTGTTTTACACAATGCATACTCCTAACTTAGGAATATAACTTATGTTCTTGAGTTTTATTTTTTTATTTATTTTAAACAAGAGTGGCAATATGCATTGTGTGGATCTTGATATCATGGTTTGCGAACACTTTGACTTTCTTGAAATATATAGATATTCTTAGGCTTCAATGTTACATTCTTTGTTTGATTGATCTGCTGCAGCTCATGGCTTTTATTGTGTTAGTGTTATTTGTAGACAAGAATGCTAGAGGGATGTTCTATGACATGCACCATCTATTTTCCTATTGTTTTTAGAGTGCTTGTGTGCGCGCACCTTCACCTCCTTGTTAGATTATTTGTTGGATTAGTAATGGAAACAGTAGTGGATTGGTTCCCAAAATGCTTGTCTGTCTTTTAGAAGACTTTCTACGCACAAGCAGCACCAGATTGATTTCTTAATGTAAATCAATGATAGCTATGGTTTGACTCTGCAATGTTGCAGCTTCTTTATAGCCAAATTAACTTTCAAGCTTGCCATTTCCCTGGCTCTCTTTGGTCTGCATCTATGATCTTTGTTTGGCAGTTAGGATCCAATGAGAGAACAATATATTGAAGAAGGGGGTTCTAATTGTAGCTTCAAGTATCTTACTCATTTCAGTCTTATTTGGTCCAATTTATAAGCTTTCATTTTTTAAAGGGAAATTTACAATAAAGTCCCAAATAAGAGACTTTATGTCAAATAGATCCCATGAAATCGCGTATTTGCAGTCAGGTCTCAGGTTTCATAAATTTATTACTGCCAAGTCCCTATTAACAACCCCGGAGTTGTTAATTGTGCTGCTGGGGTTGTTAATTACAACCTCAGCGTAATTAACAACCCTAGGACCTGACTGTAAATATGCGATTTCACAGGACCTATTTGACATAAAGTCCCTTATTTGGGACCTCATTGTAAATTTCCCTTTTTTAAATGGGTTTGGTTTCTTTTGCAAGCTACATTTTGGAAATGTTTGAACGTTTATTGCATTCTTTTACATATTTGCTGTCTTTGACCAATTTTAACAAATTATCTTGGTAGTGAATTTAGTTATTTGAAACTTATAAGTAGCACCAGAGGGAGTATATTAGTGCAGGGTGGGATATTCTTGGTTCCTACAATGTAAGGATGCTATGAAATTAACCATATAATTTATAAATTTCATTCAGTTTTCTATTTAATTTCAAATTATTGAACCATAATGAATTTCTATACTTTATCAATAATTCAATAATCTTGAATGAATATGGTGATCTGTTTCATGATCTTTTTTTCTTCCAAGAGGTATTGTACTAGTCAAAGATGAAGTTATTTTGAATGAAAATTTGAGTTGCATGATGGCTCAGTGGTATGCCAATCTTTTTAAATCTTGATTGATTTAACATCTAATTTGAAAAATAAGAGGAATAACTTATGATGAAACTAACGCTTGTTTGGTATAGATATGGAAAAGGAATCCATCACAAATTTATTTATTGATCATTTTTTGGGTGTAATGTCTTATGCCGTCATCATCATTATTTGACAATGTTGGATTTCTTTTTGAAAGTAGAGGCATACTGGTCACTCCCTGTTTACAAAATCACTTTCTACTTAATTTTTCTTTTCATTCTATTCTATTTGATCCCATATACACTATATTCTTATGTGAAGAATATGAGCAGTGGCTAAATTTTTCTTGTAAAGAAATTATTGTAACATGCAAGTTTTTTGCAATTTTTATTGCTGCTTTGGTAAGATTAAGAGCACTATCATTTTAGGATTCATATTTATTCCAACTACTCCACATTCTCTGGCAGTTTGAAGATATTGGACCTCATGGTACTAAAGTCATAATCTACAATTTATGGCTCAATGACGATGGCAATCTGGAGCTAGATTTTGACAAGGACCCTGAGGTGGGATTTGTGGTTTGTTTGTTTTCCTGTTTTTGCCTTGTTCCATTTTGCATGGGTTTCCTTTGATATTTGTTGGCTGCAGGACATTAATATCGCTGGAGACACTAAAAAGGTTAGCACTGTTCCTGCCTGGAAGGCAGTAAATGAGAAACACATTGCTAATCGGTACAAGTATTCTTTACGGGTATGCTTGATTGAGATATGTTTAATTCAAAGGATGTGTAAGATGATTTTTTGTTTTTTGGTCTGATATTTTGTTATGTTTTGTAGGTATACTTGTCTATATTATACTTGCAGGTGCCAGAAAGTTTTAAAATTATTCTACGAGGGCAAGTTGTGAAGCCCCATAACATTGCTGACGATCTTAAATTTCCTGAATATATCTTGTATGAACCAAGTAGTGGTGGATGCAAAGAGGTAATTTTCTTTTTGTTTTTTTTAAAGGTTTTTCGCTATTAATGCACTGTCTTCAACTATGTTGAAAGGGTGTTAATTGTATGCTTATGGTTATGTTGATTTGAGTAATTTGAGTACTATATCTTAAGGGATGATTGAGTTGAGCGAAGTCTTTACTTCTGATGTTATTTGTAATAAAATATCTGTGTAGGGGACAATTGTGACTACAATAGGATTTCTTAAAGAAGCTCCACAAGTTAGCATCCATGGCTTCAATGTATATCACAAAAGTCGGCTGATACTGGTAATTATCACGCAAATTGTTTTGTCTAGTTTGAGGCAACTATGTTATGGTGTAATTGAGCAGTTGTGGTGAACTTTCTTTATCTTGAGGGGGATGAGGGACAACAGATGGATTATAGTGGTTTTTTGGTTGCTGATTATATGGTGCTATTAGAATGGCAGGAAAATCATTTATTTGGTTGTGTGCTTGTCTTTTTTGTTTTAATAGTAGGAGATGGGTAATCCTAATTAGGAATGATTTATTTTGTGGCTTGCCAAAAGAGTGGAAATTTTTCTAATTTCATAACAGAGTATTGAAATTTTCAGTTATCAAAATGAATTGATTCAATTTTGTGGCCGAAGAGTTTGTTATATGGCATACACTGACTTTTTCAAATCAATTTAACTGCAATAAAAAAATAGAGGAGGTTTTCCCAATCGTCTGAAAATTAGTTTGTCACGCTACACTGTCTACAAAATTTCAACTGATATCTATTTATTTGCTGTCCTCTCATCTTTGATTTAATACCTTGATTTTTCTACGTTCTGCAGCCATATTGGCAGGTTGTGAGCTATGCTGACAGTAGGGGTAGAGGAGTGGTTGGTAAGCAGCAACTTGTGCTCGCTCAATGTTTTTTTGTGTTTTTTTTTTTTGGGCTCAGGTTAGAGATATTCTGCGCCTGTAGATAGCAGATACCTTACTGTTTGATTTCATTCCAGGTGTCCTGCAAGCAGATTTTATCGAACCCATTCATAATAAACAAGATTTTGAGAAAACTTCCTTATTTCAAAAGCTTGAGATTCGCTTGAAGGAAATGACACGGGAATACTGGTATATAATTTACTATTCTTATCTCTTGCTAATATGCATATGTGGATTGTAGAAATAATTATTCTGGCCTGTTTTTTTCTTCCCTTGGGCTTTATTTCTCTATTTATGCAATATATTTGAATGTTTAGTGTGATAACTTTATGGTATTCGTCAGTAGAGATGAAGCTTCCACGGATACTGCTTGAAGGAAGGCATACATAATTATATTATGTGCTAAACAACTCATACGTGATATTTAAGAAAAAATTGTTGTTATACGAATCGGTATTTGACATTTCTAGGACCCTTGTTTAACTTTGGCAGGGATTATCATTGTGGTCTGATTGGATATCGAGAGATAAAGAAAAAGAAGTCTCCAGTTTTGCAACTGGAACCATATCTTAGCCACCCTCCTGGCATTGAAAAACCATTCACAGCATTGCAAAGCAACTCTAAGCAAGGTAACTGCTCAAGAATGAAACAAGATATCACATCACTACACAGACTTATTTTTATTGAAAGAATAATTTCTTGTCGCAAAAGAATAATTTCTTAATGGTGGTTCAGGATCTCACACTAAGAGAGAGACGCATGAGTTGATAGATGTTCAGGATAGGAAAAAGCATGCAAGGAAAGAGAATGAAATAGCTGGTGTTGCATGTAGTCATGGTAATATGCAGGTATGCATTGGTAACTTGACTACAAGTGTTGTTTAAGAGCATGTATGAATGCGGCTTAATTTAAATGACTTATTTGTTTGATGGGCTTATTAGAAGTAGCTTCAAAAAAATAAGTGACTTATTAGAAGTTGTTGTGTTTGGATGTGACTTTGCAGAAGTGATTTTTTTGTTTTTATAAAACATGTTTGAATGATAAGTAGAAAAATGACTTATGATGAAATTTTTAAAAGAAATTTTTTTATTTAAAAATAAGTAAGAGATGTGTAACATCCCAAATTTTTATTTATCAAATTCTCTAAGTATATGACAAGATAAGGGGAATAAAATAGTGGATTTTGATGTAATAATCATACATAAAGTAAATTTTGGCTAATTTATGGAATGAGACTAACAACAGGCTTATTGTATGTTAGTTTATCCTAAGCAAATGATGTCTAAAAATTATGAAACTTTCTAGTCTAAAACTAGACATGTCAAGCATTAATTTAATATGTCATTTACATGACTTGGATGTATATATTAAGATATATGAATTTTTTAAGTTTGTCCAGTGAAATTTGTCAATTTCTGGAGCAGTGTTCAAAAATGAAATTATTGGGAATTTTTTAATTCCAGATGAAGCAAAAAAGTATTTTTCCCTAAAACTAGACTTAATAAGAGACATTTGAGCTTTGAAACCACCTCAATTGGATTTTTGTACAATTAGATTTGAATTTTCAAAGTTGGGTGAAAATTCTGTCAAAAAATCTGAATTTCAGAAATATAATAATATGGTTGTAATTTGTGGCTCAACCAAGGATAAATATAGAAATAATGTATAAGAAAAATTGGGGAGTACCCTGAATTATTTTGAGACTAATAACAGTGAGTTTAGAATTTTCTGAGATAGGCGATATACCGACTGTAGAAAATTCAACCAAATAACCTTTTGAATCCTTTTCTCTCTCCTCCCCCCATAAGTTGCCGCCCCATAAGCTCTATCAATTTGCTTATGCTTTTGACTCCACTTACCTGGCTTGAGCATTAACTTTTGAAGTCCAACCAAATACCATATTTTTCATAAGTTACTTCACTTATAAAAGTGATGTTGAATAAGTAAAATAAGTGGCCATCCAAACAGGGCCCTGTTAGTGTAAATTATTTCAAAACCTATACATTATTCCTTAAAAGGTAAATCCCTTTCGGCAATGAGACCAATTAGCTCGTCTACTTGCTCATTGCAATCATTACATATGGCATTAAAAATAGACTATTGTCCTTATATTTTAAAGCAGTATCTTTGAGATCGAAATATTAACTCATTGAATTAATGTATTAATTTGCTTGATTGCCTTAGCTCACATACTCTGTTGTTGTAACCCTCTCTGTGTTATTCCTAAATTTACTCACATTTTCTAATTTCTACATAGACTTTGTCAGCACTTGCAAATCAAGTGGTAGACCAAGATACTATACATTTGATGGAAGAGAACAAGAAACTCCATGCAAAGTGAGTATACCCTAATTATATTTTTCAGTACAACATTATTGGCCAGCTTCTCTTCTTTAGCATATAACTTTATTTCTTTTATCCCTTGTTGGTTATTTGGCCTTGTCAACTTTTAACAAACTAACGGTTGTCTTGAATTCTGAATTACTATGGCGGTAGTATGAAGCATAGAACTTTCTCATCTGTCCTCTCCCTTTTTTGCCTCTTCTGCAGGTGTTTGCAATTTGAAAAAGAGGAGCAAAAACTTAATCTGAAGGTAAATTCTTATAAGCTAAAATGATTTAGTGACTTGCTTGAATGTTGCTTCCTAACTTCAAAGTTTTTTCTTTTTTCTTTTTGGTAGAATTTAGATTTTCCATATTTTTTATCAGATTTTTATTTTTACAAATTGTGTTGTTTTTTTCAAAGGATTTGATGTGTCATATCTTTATACAAGAACCTGATGGTAATGATATAATAAATTTCACTATAAGTTTATTCCCCTTTTTTCGCCTCAAGGCTTTTAAAGGATTTGCTGTGCTTGGTTGAAGTTTATTATACTTGTTAGAAACTAATCAAGTTGTTTTTGAACTATATAATATTCATTATGGCCTCTATTGCATGCACTTGGTTGAAGCTAGAATTTGGATCCGCTTTCTTTATCAAATGATTAAGCTTGATCAACTCATTAAGCTCGTTAAACAAATAAGTTGGACTTGAAAGTGTGATCTTTGGCCTGCTAAGCTCAATAGCTAAGTTATCTTTGTAGATATTAATTTTCGGATTATTTATTATATTTCATTTTATATAAAATTGTCGATAAATAGTCCTTTATATATCATTGAAGGACTAAATATCAAAAGTCAAAGTTCACAATGCTTATTTAAGTCTAACTTGTATGTGTGTCTGATCACAATTTTAACCAATGATTGTTTATTGTTTATTTATCTAATGTAGTTTTGGTTTATCTTACATTGAAGCTTGACCTGGATTCAATGTTTACCTGCCATTTCACAGTTGTGTCATGTTTTTGTGCAGGTGGGACAACTTAGAAGTAAAATACAAGAAACAAATCGTGATTATGAACGACTTTTGGCAGAACTACAGTCAGTAGGCATGAAGGTGGAGTAGTATGAGCTATGCATACAGGTTTTTTGATTCTTTTGTTTGTAAAAATGATGTATAGCAAAATGTAGTTTATGATATAGCACAGTTACTGGGGTTGGGGGTCACGAGATCAGAGCAAATTGCCATCCAAAGTCCAACTTCGGATTTCTCTCTGGTTGAGTTACCCTCAAGATTTTCCGGCCTCTTCATGTAAGCAGACGGAAACAGGTTAGATCTCATCCAAATTGATATAATCTTGCAGCTTCAAACTTTTTTTTTTTTTCATTTTATTTGTTTTGAACAAAATTGAGAATATTGAGCTTTCCAGCCAAAATGACCTTCTAGTTAATATTTTGGGGATCGAGTGTGTTTTTTTGCCTTTTCTTCCTTTTCATCTTCAAGCTAATGAGAGAATAGACACAATAATTCTGTCGCATTACTTTTCCAAAATACTCCAAAGAATTTAATTCTTTCAGAAATCACCTCCAAAGAGTTAATGAAGAATTATATTGAGGTCTCAAATAAGGAAATTAATATCATAAAGTTCCTCGCGATGAGTTATTATTAATAAGTTGAGGAATTTTATTAACAAGCTGTGGAGTTAGTTGGGACTTGTCAAAACTATTTTCTTTACTTAGGACCTCAATGTAATTCTCTGAATTAAAGATTTGGACCTTAATTTTGTAATTTCTTTTAAAAACAGGCACTGTGAATACACTTGCATAACCATGTCAATGCCAGAGATTGAACCCGAGACACCTCTGCAGCATTGCAGAGGCAGAAATGTTTGCTGGGGCTGTTGGTAATCACAAACATTTGGTCCGTATTCTTCTACGTAAAGATTTGGCAGGGGAGGGTTTTTCTTTTTTATTTTTTGGAGGGGTGTTGAAGGATAGATACTATCTGAAAGATAAATTTTATGATAACTAGGTTCAAGAAAGTTTCGCTGATAGATGGATTCTAAAGACTAATTCCAATTATTGTGAATATGATAAGCTCACTTGTATATTTGGTATTGTACACATTAATTGCAATGATTTACAATGGAGAATTTGATATTTGCAACTATTTGAAAATGAGGTTTACATAAGAAACTTAACGTTGAACTCTAAATTTAAGTTTGACATATAGAAAAGTTGGTGTAAAAAGATTTTACCATATGCAACTATTCTTCTAAAAGTTCAATTATCTTCACTCACAAAATATACCCTTGACTTACTTTCTTCATATCACAATAACTTGTCACCAAATGAGCCTATAGTGAACGACTAAGTCACCAAAGTGTTGGCAAGGGAAAGTGTTAACACTCTTCTAACTTCTCACCAAAGGATAAAATTTTAATGTTGGCAATTGGCACCATTTTTTGTTTTTGCTTTATTAAAAGAAGTTTCTACTTTATCAAAATGTGTTTGAAGTGTCATTACGAGTCTGTATTATTATTTTTTTGATTTATCACCTATATGTAAAAACAATTATTGCCCATTTGTTTTATGGAATTAGAGTTAATGTAATGTAATGTAATAGTGATTACATGAAGTTGTTTGGTTTATTATTAAGAAAATATTATGCATATGTATAAAAATGTTTAGTCGGATTATATTGAATATGTGAATATATGATAATAACATATCAAGAGACAATTATCCCTTATCTACTTATATATATAATGACTAGAAATTATCTATTATTTCACTAAGTATGTACAATAACCCTATTCTCACAAATAATAATAAATTAAGACACAATTACCCATATTTAAAAATAAAATGTGTGTGTGTGTGTGTGTGTGTTATATATAGGAAGTTTAATTTCTATAGAAATTAAAACTATGCCAATATGTAAATCCATCTAGAAATCTAATAAATTATTTCATGTTTTTAACAATTTAAATAACAAAAATATTGAAATAATGTCCATATTGTCCAAAATGTAAATAAAAAGAAGCAAATAAAGGTGTTATGTAACTATTCTAGAAAGCTACGCATTCAATCAAACATATCATTTTTAGAGATTATTGAAAATACAATCACTAATGATGGAGATTCATTAATATTCACATGAGCCTTGTTAATCTCACCCCACGTTAGACTTTGTATTCTCAAAAGTTGCCTATATATTTCTTCAGCCCTATTTAAGTCAATCGGATCTATTCTTCTTGAAACCTTTTGTAATTATGAAAATTCCCTACATAAATTAGCAAGAAGATTCCTTCACTGCTTCAGCAATCAACTCTACAACATCGTGGCTACGCCATCTCTTTCATGTTGTTGATGATTTGGATACTGATTGGTTGCAACGGTTGTTGCTCATTTATATCAAACTTTGTATTTGTGTTTAGCACTTGTCCAGCCTTAACTTCAGCTTCAATTCTAAAATCTTCTTCATCATCCTCACTTAGAGAGGCAGGCACCTTTGCTCCCATTCCTACCGCACGATCATTAACCCAAACATATGATGGCTCTTCAAAGTGAGGTTAACACCTATTCTTAAAACTTCCAGCGTCTTTATTACCCTAAAAATTAAAAACAAACATAATGATATATTAATTTAAGCATTACTATTAGTAAACATGAGTAATAACATATAACACACTATTACCTTCACATATATGATCTTTAGCTGTGACACACTTATTTTCCGGATCCCATCCAAAACCAGAAGTGTTCCTATTTTGCACCATATCATACACAATCCGCCAATTCTTTTTTAATGTTCTTAACCGAGAATTAATATGAGGATTAGCTTTCAAGCCACAAAAAGAAAGTGTTACCTCGAGCATCTCTTCTAGCGTTTTCAAATACCTTGCTCTAAACCCTGTATCTATGAGAAATTGTCATTGAGTTTTTAGATGTACCAAGCATTCAACTAACAAGCTGTCTTCTCGGTTGCTCCAAGAATGCTTACTTCCGTTACTATTATCTTTTTATGTTTCCATTCTATGCATGATAAAAAAAAAGAGTAATAAGAGTCATAACAAATAATACAATACGTAACATTTAAGTCATTCAAAATCATAGTAGTAAATAAAGTTAAACAATGCATAATCATTAATAGCCACAAGAGCTAATATAGTTATAAAAGAACGTATTGAATCATGAAGAATACATGTCCAACACAAATATTAATTTACAAACATTATCTATTAGTCCTACGAACCCTAAATGCGTTAAACATTTCACTAGCCATATTCTCCCATAAAGTACTTAAAGCGTTTGATGGTTTCATCGTTAATATGAGATTATTGTCCTCTTGAGGATTTGGTTGATCCATAGAATCGCATTCAACCACAATATGGTCATCATCCACATTGTCTTGCATAATAAGATTGTGTATTAGACAACAAGCAACTATATATCTATTTTGAGTTTGGACAGGATAATATAAAGGACTCCTCAATATTGCCTATCGCATCTTTAAGATTCCAAATGCCTATTCAATGACATTCCTAGCAGATGAATGTTTCATGTTAAAACACTCTTGTGAAGATTTTGGATGTCTTATATTACGCCACCCACTTAAGTGGTATTGTTGTCCTCTATATGGGGCAAGGAAGCCTTCACAATTTGTGTATCCCACATTAACTAGATAAGAATTCCCTACACATGACATATCATTATTACTACTATTAAAACATAAAAAATAAATCAAATTATACAATATAAATATGAAATTCATACCATGAGGTACTGTGAAACCATTTGGCCTTCTAATTGTATCCCTCAACACTCTACTATCTACTGTAGATCCTTCCCATCTTGAAAATACAAATATAAATTCATATTTTGGAGTGCAAATCCCAAGAACATTGGCAGTTATATCAACCTTTCTATTCTAAAACCTACCATTTATGTTTACAGGAACTTGAATCTTTATATGAGTTCCGTCAGGTGCACCAAGGCAACCCTACAATTGTTCATCAATAAGATAAAAAAAAAACACTTCACTTAACATTATAGACACATGTGATTTATGTTTATGTACCTTAAATCACTTCCACTTTTCATTAGTTGAATCTTCAAGAATTGACTATGGTTTTTCAAAGAGCTCATCTTGGAGGCGAACAACTGCTTTTAAAACTATCTTAAAATATCGATTTATGATTTCTCCTTACTTTGCCAATTCAAACTGAATAACTCTATTTTTGACATGGTGAGCAAGTATATGCAAGAAGATTGAAACTTGCTCATCTACTAACATATGTCAAGTTGGCTTAAAACCAGCTATATTCTCTAACATGCTACAAAGTCAAAAAAAAAATGTGGCTTTATACATCCTAGTTTGGTTGCAATAAATTATATCATTATCATACACCATTTCCCTAAGGTACCTCCTTTTCTTGTAGAAATCAAGGTTGTAAAACCGTTCTTGTAAGTGTCTAGTGCTAATATAGCCACACTAAACACCATATCATAAACTATTTTAGAACAACATAAATAATCATTAAATACCCCAGCCTTAAATGAATAATGTTGGTCTTCATTCATAATTAACCATACTTAACCAAAATAGATAATGAGAATGTCATAAGACTAAACTTGTGAGTTTATCTTTTTAGTACTTTTTAGCATGCGACAAGGAATCAATGATTATAGCCAATTTTCTTGGTTGAAATCAACCCACAATTGAAATAAAATATTATAACCTATAATATAATCTAATCGCAACTACATAATCAGGATTCAAAAAATAAGTTCAGCCTCAAGCAGAGCACTTTCCATCTTCATTAATCACTCTGTCCCCCATATGTCTCTATGTTAACTCAGGTAGAGGAAAAATAAACTCAGCTCAAACAGTTGTATTCCCTTTTACCATTTATTGATATGACTATTGTTTTACTTTTTTATTTTAAATTATCAATTTAATTTTCAATTTTGTTATTTTTTCAAGGAAAGTTGTATTCCCTTTCCATGTGCATATATTTGAAGCAAGTTCAAAGACATATCAAATGATAGGTAGTACAACAACAAATGAAAGCATTGTGTAAAGTTCAACTAAAGACATAAATACCATTAAAGAAGACAAAACAGTGATTAAGACATTAAACAAGAACAAGAAAACAAGATAAAACAAAAGAGGATAACAAAATCTTTAAAAAATGAGGATAAAGGAAATCACCAAGCATCGTATACAACATACTAAAATTTTTTGGGAAGCAGGACAATTTGTCCCCACACCTGTACATAATTCAGCTAGTTTGTTGACAATTAACATTGTATACAAAATGCAAAAAAAAATTGAGGGATCTGCCCCCCACTTATTAGGTCTGCCAGTGAATGGCATGAAAGAAATAATAGAAGAACAAACTCCATTTTGATGGGATAATACAAGTCCTTTACCAATGTTCTTTTATACATGGATGGTTTAGACAATATAACTTAATGTGTCTGTATTCTAGTTTTATATGAATTCTATTGCAAATGATTATTCTATATCTTTCCAAAATATTAGTTAATGCTGATGTTATGTGCTGTCTTAGTTTTCCATTTTTAATTTTATTTCATTTATGTAAAGTGATTGATTTGGAGATAGAAGAAAGGACTTGCATATGGTTTTTATTGATTTGGAAAAAACGTATGATCGAGTACTGAGAGATATACTTTGGAGAGCCTTAGAAAAGAAGGGGATAAGGATCGCATATATCAAGGCTATCCAGGACATGTATG
>JBAGKO010000016.1:2897143-2908795 GCA_037177275.1 Acacia concinna
AGTATTTCAAAGCCTTCTGGTCTGTACGAATGACGAATTGATGCCCCCAAAGGTAATGGCACCACTTCTTGACTGCCATGACTATGGCCATTAACTCTCGCTCATAGACTGAACACAACTGAGCCCTGTGTGACAATTTCTGACTGAAATAAGCCACTGGTTGGCCCCTTTGCATAAGCACTGCCCCGACACCTGTCCCAGAAGCATCTGTCTCGATTTCAAACGGGACTGAGAAGTCCGGCATTGCAAGCACTGGTAGTGTTGTCATTGCTGTTTTGAGTTGTTCAAAAGCTTGCTCAGCTTCCTCTGTCCATTTGAATGCATCTTTTTTCAGCAAATCAGTGAGAGGGCTAGCTATCTTCCTGTAATTTTTGACAAAACGGCGGTAGTACCCGGTCAACCCTAAGAAGCCTCTCAAGGACTTCACATTCTTAGGCTTGGGCCAATTCACCATACTCTCGATTTTCAGGGGATCAGCTTGAACTCCCTCTTGTGATATAATGTGGCCAAGATACTCTATCTTGGGTTGCATGAAACTGCACTTTTTCAAGTTTATCACCAATTGGTTCTCCTTCAAGCAAGTTAGTACAGTTTCTATATGCTTGAAATGAGTAGACATGTCACTACTATATATGAGGATATCATCAAAAAAAACTAGTACAAATTTACGCAAATGTTTCCTAAATATCTCATTCATCAATGATTGGAAAGTAGAAGGGACATTAGTTAGACCAAAGGGCATCACCTTGAATTCATAATGGCCTTCATGTGTCCGGAAAGCAGTTTTATGCTCATCCCCAACCTTAATTCGAATTTGATGATATCCGGATTTTAGATCCAGCTTAGAAAAAACAGTAGCCCCCTTCAATTCATCTAACAATTCATCAATGGCAGGAATAGGAAATTTGTCCGGTACAGTGATTTTGTTCAAGGCCCTATAGTCCACACAAAATCTCCAACTCCCATCTTTCTTTTTAGCCAACAAAACGGGACTTGAATAGGGGTTGTTACTGGGTTGTATTATCCCTGCTTTCAACATGTCTTGCACCATATTTTCAATCTCATTCTTCTGTAGGTGGGGGTACCGATATGGCCTAATGTTGGGAGGTTGCTCTCCTGGTTTAATTACAATTGCATGGTCCTGAGATCGGGGTGGGGGTAGCTCTTCAAGTGGTCTGCAAACTGTAGGAAATTGGTCTAGCAACATGCATATCTCAGGAGTAAGTTCCACCTCACCTCCTCCTTCGTGTGCCATTCCCTGATATTCAATCAGGTACCCTTTATCTTTCCTTCTTACATACCGCATCAAACTTTTTAAGGTGGTTTGTTTCCTGGTTAGAGTTGCATCCACTTGCAAACAAATCCGATCCTTCCCTTCGCCAATTTTCATGGTTAATTGACTCCAATTAACCTTGACATCTCCCAGGGATTTTAACCATTCAACTCCCAATACAACATCCACTCCTTTCAAAGGAAAAGGATAAAAAATTTGAGTTACTTCTAGTCCTTATATTTTCAATATTACCTCATGACAGCAGTGTTGTCCTTTGATAATATGCCCATCACCCACAAAAACTAAGTATTCAACAATTTCACTTGTTGGAAGATTGGCTTTATTCACTAGATCTTCTACTATGAAATTATGGGTAGCCCCATTATTCGATCATGGCTATCATCGTCATCCCAACAATTTGGCCTCGAACCTTTATGGTATGGTTATTTCTAAAACCTGTCATCAAATTCAGAGATAATTCTATTTTTGTGGCCTCCCCTTTGCTTCGCTACTTTCTACCTCTGTTTCAAGATGTTGCTCCCTTTCACCATCCGCATTCTTAGCATCTGCTTCCAGCACCATGACTTGTAAGTTTTTGTTCTTACAAACATGGTTTGGGTTGTACTTGTCAGCGCATTTGAACCACAACCCCAATTCTCTTCGGCAGGCTAACTCAGCGTCAGACAACCTTTTCGCCAACATCCCCTTCCTCGCCGTTAACACTACCGTCGGTGTGCTACTAGCCTTCAAATCCCCTGCTTGAGTTTCTATTTTCTTGGAAGTGTCTAGGGGAGTGTAGGAAAACGACGTTGGCCTTGTCGTTTCGGGTAAGTAAGTGACCTGGGTATATTGGTGCTAGGCCGAGTCGGGTTTAAACCCACCAAAAAAATGATGGACTCGGGTAACCCGATTTTCTCTTGCCTTCTCCACGACTGTGTTCCTCTCTTCAACCCTATTCACCATCTCCATTACTTCTCTTAACGATGCCACTGCTGTGAGACAAAGTTCAACCCTTATTTCTGGCTTCAAGGCTACTTGGAAAGCACCTACTAGACTCTCTTCAGAAGTGTTATTTAAGGGGGCAGACAAGCGTTCGAACTCCTCGACAAACTCTAAGACTGAAAGCTCTTATTTAGTAGCGTACAACATCCCATACTCATCTCCCAGTTGTGAAGGGTGAAACCTTCGCAAGACCTCACATTTAAATTCCAACCATCCTTATATCGAAGTCCATGATTCAACCCATTGGTACTAATTCAAAGCCTTCCTTTTCAAACATACAATGGCTGCCTCTAACTTTTCTCATGCTAGTATGGAGTTTATACGGAAATATCGCTCTACTCAAAATAACCAACCTAGAGGATCCTCTCTGTTAAACACAGGTAACTCAAGCTTCCTGTATTTCCCCACCTCTACATCATTGTTCCTACTACTTTCCATAGTTTCCCCCATTTTCTGTTTCACCAGTTTACCCACTGCCTCCTGTATCTTGTCTACATCTTCTTTAAGAACCCCCAAGTCCTTAGTCAACCCTCCAATGGCTTCCTTCAATTCTTGTACCTTTGTGTCAGCATATTGTACCTCATCATCCATTACTCTTTCAGACCCTAAGATTGTACTGCTTTAATACCAATTGTTGTAGCCTACCTTTAATAGTCACCAAACAAAACCATAAAGTACAACAATAAATGGAAATGGGAAATCCTTAGGCTTTGATATTGATGAACAAAATAAAGAATCAGAGTTACAACCGACCACAGTGATAATGGACAAAGCCCTATTCCACTCTAACATAAAAATCAGTAAACAATTACAGCACACAATATGGACCCAACACTTACACAAATACAAGGAAGCTCCCCTGGCTTTCGAGAGGTCAGAGACTCTCCTCACCACACTCAGATCTCCACAAAATAATGCATGCCCTCATTTTAGCTAACCCCATACATTATATGACTCAAAAGTAACTCCTCGTACCCCTATGTTGATAACACAGCCCATACCCTCAGACTAAGGTGGCTCCCTATTTTCTGGGACTTCAAAATAATGTCATGGACCACCAGATCCTAAGATTTCGGACTACCAGACCCTTCTCCTAATTTCCTCATCTTTCTTTTATATGTTTTCTTAAAACCAACAGCCACATCACTCACTTCAATATATTCAGGACTTACTTTCTCCATATCACGACAACTTGTCACCTAATAATGATCACAAGCCTATAGTGTAAGACTGAGTCACCATAGTGTCGGCAAAGAAAAGTGTTGGCAATCCTCTAACTACTCACTAAAGGACAAAATTGTTGGCAGGCGACACCAGTTTATGCTTTTGATTTATTAAAATAACCTTTTACTTTTTTCAAAATGTGCTTTGTAATAAAGTGTCATTACGAATCTGTACTATTACTTTCTGAGTCATCACCTGTCCAGCTGTCCTCCTTAACAATCATCCCAAGATATACCTTGTTGATGAGTACAGGACATTCTTCTCTTGCTAAAAGACTCTCACCAGAATCTTTGGCCCATGCTACTCCACAACCAATTCCCTGTAAAAATGTATATTGGTCTTGTAGAAAAGATTTTTGGTGGAGAAAGGGCTTTCTGAGGTCTTTCAAAGAAACACAATGTTTTATGTGTAGGAAGAAATGACAGTTTGCAAAAAATTGTCCTAATAAAACTAAAAAACACATCCAAGATGTATAATTAATTTACATGATTATACGAGAAAAAATGAAGAGTATTTACACAACACGGTAACACCCCTTGAAAGTTATTCCAACACCCAAATTTTTTGTGCATCAATCAATCAAACAAGTACTTGTAGGTTATTAGCTAACGTTTTACTAACTGTGGACTAATTTATGTTAGCTAATGCTTTTTGACTTATTATTTTACAAAATTAGAGAAAAGGCAGAAATTCATGCCAATAAAACAAAATATTTTTTTTCACTCTTCACCATTATAGATGAATATTTTTCAAAATTATGTGTAAAACGGATTTTTTTCAACAAATATTTCGTTCTTGCAGAGAATGATAGAATCAACATCACAAATAAACATCGCTCATAAACCAATGAATGAAGCATTATGATGGAGACGAAATGTGTGAAGCATGAGTTAGAAAGACAATGAGGCTAGCTGCTCGTGATGAGCGGGAATCAAAAGTTGACAAATCATTCTCAAAATGAACGTATAATTGAATAGAACCGCAAGGTTTATTTTTTATGTCCTGCTATATCTCATTACGTTCAGTGAAGCCAAAACATTATAGGCTCTATATGTATGCTGCTTCTCTCGTTACTTGTTGGTTACTGTGAAACTTGACCATGATCAACATTAATTTTCTTGAACAATAATTGGGATTGAACTCTCTAACTCTTACTCTCTGCAAATTCCCGATAGAAAAACCGTCTTAAATCTCAATGTTCTCATCCGAAGGAGGAGAAAAGAAAAATATTACTACATCCAGTCTTAAATATAGAACTCAGTTTGTAGGTTACGCAGAAAAAGAAAATTCCATTAGAGAAAGAGACAAGAAAGAGGAAAAATAAAAGAAAGATCAAGAGCGATGCATTTGTCAGTAGTTAATATTCCTTTAGTATTTATTTGCCTCCCTCAAAAGAACTAACAAACACTATCTGTTCCAACCCAACTGAAAGCCGTTTCCTTTGAAATCCCTCTCTTTTTCATTGTTTCTCTAAGTTCACTCACACCATCCCATTTCCCAGCAGCTGCTAAAGTGTTTGATAGTGCGACATAAGCCCCTGGACGTCCATTAACATTCAACTTGAATAGCTCATCTCCTGCTACTTTGGCCATCTCTAAATTACCATGGAGTCTGCATGAACTAAGTAGAGCAGCCCAAACATCCGAATTGGGTCTCTCAGGCATCCTCATAACAAATTCCCAAGCCTGATGCAACCTTCCTGCTCGTCCTAATATATCAACCATACAAGCATAATGTTCCATTTTAGGCTTTAGTGAGTATTCATTCTCCATGCTGTAAAAGATCTCCCAACCCTTATCTACAAGCCCAGCATGAGCACAAGCTGAGAGAACACTAAGGAATGTCACAAAATTAGGTTCAATGCGATGTTCTTTCTGCATCCTCCAAAATAGATCAAGTGCTTCACTTGAATAACAATTCTTCCCATATCCATCAATCATAGATGTCCATGAAAACACATTCTTTTCAGGCATGTGGTCAAAAACTCTTCGAGCATCCGCCACTGTTCCGCATTTGGAATACATGTCTATCAAAGCACTTCCCATTTTTATGTGAAGGAAAAGTGGAGTCTTTATCAGCTGACTTTGTACTTGCTGACCAATTTCAGGTGCTGCAAGAGTTGAACAAGAACCAATTATGCTAGCAAATGTAGAAATATTTGGTCGAAAGTTCAACCTTTGCATGTCAATGTAAACTTCAATAGATTTCATGGCAAACTCAGATGATTTACTGTATCCTTCAATCATTGAATTGAATACTACAATATCCTTCTCCACCGTTTTGTGAAATATATATTCAGCGTCTTCCACAGAGCCTTGATTCATGTAACCAGAAATGAGGGATGTTGAACAAATCACATTCTTTTCTAACATCATATCAAACACGATCCTTGCATAAGCAACCTTCCCATTCTTAACATAAGAGTCAACAAGAGCCGTGGAAAGAACATCATCCAGCTCCACATCAGACTTGAGGACTTGGGCATGTACCACTCTTCCAAGATCACCAAGAGAAACATTCCCAGAGGAAGTTGATGCTTTTAAAATCATTGAAAAAGTATAACCATCAGGTTTTCCCCCTGACATTAACAGCCAACGCACCATACTGATGGATTCTTCAACTTGTCCATGTTTAAGGTAGCCATTAATCATATAATTATAAGCAGAAAGGGTTTTCTCAGGTAATCCATCAAACACCTGGCGTGCAAATCTCAAAGAATTACATTTCAAATGCAATATTAAGAGTTTGATGGAAATATTCTTGTTTGGAACAAACCCGGTTTTCAGAATGTGGGAATGAATATAGAGACCATCGGAAGGGGTATCTGAATTGATGTAATGCTGTAAAGTATTAGATAGGAAAGTGGGAGAAAAATAGTATAGGGATGGCGATAAAGTTTGATTGGACGGGATGAGAGAAATATTCTTAATGAATGATGAGAAGAAACGAGTAACTACAAACGGCATCCCATTTTTCATGTTCCCACGGCTGAGCTGATATTGAATTCGTTGGCAAGTTTGTCAGAGCAGAACCAATAGAAACGAACATGTCCGGGTTTCGCCGGCGAGTCCCGGAAGAGGAACTGTATTATGACTCAGCAAGACCGCCTGACCCGAAAAACCAAGCTTCCAGATATTGTGAGACGGGAGAAGTCATCGGAGTAAAAAAAGAAAAAACCCTCCGTTCCTATGGTGCGCAGAGACAACTCGGCGACTGGGCAGAAATCGGCGGCCAAAACAATGGTGCTCAACAATATTCAATATTCTTTTTTCTGATTATGAATATCTAAATTTTCATCAATCGTCTTCAAAGTTCACATGGTGACAGACCAAACTCGATAAGCATGGCTATAACGCTAGACTCTGAAGACGATAATACAAATCTATAAAGAGAGCTGAAATGAGCATGTGTTTGGCAGGATATATTACAAACTCTATATCAAAGGCTCTTTATATAAATCGAGGTTCTGAATAAAAGAATTAAAGGAATCTTACCAAACAAGGGATTCCACGCGCGCGCGCGCCGTCTTTGTCAAGTTCTCCCATGCGTCTACGAATGGAGGCGCTTTCCCCCTGGTCAATGAGATCTCCCGTCTCAAAAAACCTGTAAGCTTGGTTTAATTGGATCTTCGGTGAGTTTTTTTAACAGAAAAAAAGTGGTGACAATTTTAATTACTTATGTGTCATTATTTTAAAAATAAAATACTTATTCGTCAGTCGAGCACATCCATGGTGAGATGAATAGGAAAAGAAAAGAAAGAGGATGGTCAAGTCCAAATTGCTCCATCTTTAATATATGGGGGCAAAATTGTACTCCTAAATTTTTTCAGGTGCTGTTCACTTTTACTCTACTATAATGTAGCAAAAAATACAAGAGTCAACATCTCACCATCTAATGTTAAATTCAACTAAAAAGCAATATTACAGTGTTCCTTTCTCGTTGGCATTTTCTTTATATATATATTTGATCTAATACAGGTGTTGACAAGCCATTTTAGACTTGCGGGCTAACTGGGAATAAGCAAAAATGTGAGTGTGGGAAAGATAGAAACGAAGGCCATCAAGGCGATGTACAATTGTAGAATCAAGCTCACTTCCAACATAACAAATCTAAGTAATAATTCAATAAATAGATACAATATCGTATAATAATATAATACAATGCCACAACCATTTTCTCGCTCAAAATACCAGACCCCAGCACAAAATGGGATCGGCCAGCTCCCTTTGAAAATTCTCAACACAAACTCTGAAGATTCTACTAAGAACTGCTCTCAGAATATTTTCAAATCTAAATGAGATTAGCCCTCTTAAGAAACCTAATCGTCCTACAATAATAGGGCCATATGGATTCCACGAAATCAAGGTATCTCTCCACTATCCATTCTTTCAATTTTCTTCGTCGTTCTTTGTAATCGATATCTTTTATGCTCACTATAGGCTGTAAGATAAGAGTTTGGATATCTTCCTTGATCTTGCCACCAAAAACATAGCTGTGTGCCAAAATGCAGTAAGAGGGAAAATTCTTAATTATTTTGACAGTTTGCTTGAAGCTGAAGATATAGAGAGACCATAACTTCCGGATTATTACAACGTAGAGAGCCACAATTAATGGCCCCACAACCCACAATGGAGTCAATTCCTTTGAAACTTTGGCTCCGTATCTGACGTTAACAGCTAAATATAAAGGAGCACTGCAAATAAAAGATAAAAATTATAAGACACAGAAAAGACTACAGCGTTATTGACGATCAATGCTATTGACATTATTCACCGGGCAAGAAAAGCTGAAAACAACAGCAAAATATTCGCCTAGTACAGCAAGTAAGGAAAGTTGTGCTTCTATTTTAAAACTCTGACCTCGTATGCATTTAATTTCTCAGTCAAATCAATAAAAAAGGATCCACTAGAAAGGTAATCCCACAATTACAAAGGATCCTCATAGAAGAAGGGGAGACAAGTTGCCCAGAGCCCCAGACCTCTAACAGATACCACCACAAATTTTGAAGCATGAAAACACACTACCTTAAAACCTTAAGAATTTCACCAGTGGAATGCATTTTCTTAATAGTATTCAAGATGCTGCGATAACAAGGAACAGAATAATCGTTCAAAGTTTAATCAAGCATTAACCTTCCTTCCCACCACAAGGTCTTTTTTCCTTCTTTCCCAGATCCCCTATAGTGAACAAAAGACATGTCCCAAAAGGCAGACAGCACAACATGCAAGGAGGAGAAAGCCATCATACTTACAAAATCAGTAAAGGAATCTTTATTGTCTCGTCCAGGGACAGAAAATTGGCCCATGCTGCCTTCAAAATTTTACCTCTTTCCGTGCTATGCGAGCCATCAAGAGTTTCTGCTAAAGCCGCTTTAGATGACTCTCCAAAAATTTCTTTCACTTCCTCACTTGCTGGCCGTGTGCACAATATTGTCAACCAATTCTTGAAAAGTCTATGAATAGCAGTTGAAGTTGGAAGATTCCCATTTGCAAGGTCGTCATTTGCTTCAGAAGCATAAGAAAGTGGAACATTTTGGGCCTTTGAAGATTCTGATTTGGCCTCCCCGCTCTCTTCCAGTCTAACATAAGCCTTGGGAATTTTCAATCCGTCAGGCCTACCACCATTTTGAGAATTTTGGGAACTGCGTTTGAAGGCTGAAATTCTGAAAGGTTCAATCTTGGCTCCAAAAATGCAAGGAGGCCCTACACTGAAATGAAAAATTATTTAAATCATGAAGACAAAAAGAACCATGTGCATTCACTCCATACATGTTTCCATTTGTTAGAACAAAGGAAAAATGAATTTGGTATTAGCATTACCATGTTACAATCACACAGACCCAATGTATTAGCATCCCATCAAACAATTAACAGTATAGTTTACATCCACAAAGTTCCCTCCCCAAACAGGTCAGCTCTTGCATAACATGAAATATTCAAGTCTTTTCAATTGTTGTAATATATTAGTTCAATCCCATTGTTGTTTTGTTTGTCAGTACTGTCAACTCTTCCATGTTTGCCTCAGAAATTTTAAGGCAGATCTACATGTTAGCTTCTCCCAAACATTTTTAAGTTCTTGAAACCAGTGACCTCAAACGTAGGACCATTTTTAGTTTTTACTTCAAGGAAACTGGAAACTGGAAACTGATAGCACCTTAAAATACCCCGCTTAAATCGGTAATGCCAATCAGTTCTTCCAACCCTGTGATGTTTTATTGAACACTGCTTCAACTTCAGACTTTTGCTCCATGGCGCATGCCTTGAGGAAAATGTCATACACGAGCCCTGTACACAGAAAATAGTCACTATATTTAGGCTGGCAGTTCTGATAACAAGTTATGATTGGTAAGTTTGCTGCAACAATGGAACCCCACTACCACAAAAGGTCATTAATCATTAATGCGGAATGTCTCCTACTTCACTAAATATGTGTTGCACTAAACCTAAATTTCAAGCACATCACATTGCCATAACAAATTATCTTAAAAACTTCGTATCCAGACTATCATTTAGAGACTTTTGAGCATCATATGATGAGGTTGAGCCACTTAATGCGATTTGTGCTATATCCTCATCAGCTAACAATTTTGCTGCGCACCCAATTTTATACATAGGAGGCATAAAACTTGAAAGTAATCGTAGTTAAGAGATTAAAACCTGACAGTGATAGGCTTCTAGCAGTGAGACATTTCTAGCCAAATAAGATGTAAAAAGGTACCTGTGGTTGAAGGGCCATTAAAGCCATTTCAACTCTTTATCCACCAAACGATCTACAAGCAAGAACGTAATCAATAACCACCAAAAAGCTTAAGGGGTAGACATCAGTTGACTATCAAGAAATCAGAAGCATAACTATACACATCTTGAACAAAATGTGGAACATATAACATTTAACTTCGGAAGTTGAATGTGTCCATCCAAGTAGCTCGTGTGACAGTAAACACAATGAAGAAAGGAGAAGTGTGATATTCGGTATTATAAGCTCGAAGAGTTCAAAATTTAATGCCCGAGAATGCCAAAGAGAGTTAGAAGTTCAGCTAAACAATGATAAAGAAGGAATCCGCGAACCTAATTATGAATGTGTTTCGATTATGTTGCATTTTAAAAAAAAAAAATAGCTCAAAACAGACCAAAGAAGTAAGCGAAATCGGAAAAATTAATAGAAAACCCTTCTCTTATAATGGACAGATGGACGAAAGCAGCCAGATTAAAACGGCGAAGTCAAAGATAATCCAAGTGGGATAAGCTCAATGTTCCCTTTGGCGGCAAATGAAGCAACAGAAAAATGCAACAACAATGAAGTTTACTCCCATTAATCTTTGATTTCCCCCACACCAAAACTAGCAAAGATTAACCAAACCGTAGCACATACGAAGTTGAGGAGATTATTGAAACAAGCAAATCTCGTTTAGATAAGAAGTAGAGTTGAATGCAACTAACCTGAGCAGTTGAATTCATAGGCAACTCGAATCAAAATCTTTCATCAACGTTTGAAAATAACGATGCTTTTATCCATATCCTCGAAGGATAGAGAAAGAAAGAGATATGATGATGAATAATAAGAAAGCTATGATTGGTTGATTTTGGGCTTTTAAGTTTTGATGGTCCTGTTGGTTTCTCAAAATGTTTTCGGCCGTCGATGACTCTGGAGAACTATACAACAGAGTGTAAGGCAAATGGAAGCCGTTGAAAGAAGAGTAATGAGGTGGAAGAGAGAGGAGGGCATTTTATATAGCTTTCGTGGATGAGCCCAACTCGCAAACCGAACAAGCATTAATATATATTTTGATTTTTGAAATCAATATATCAAATCGCGGAGACTAGGAGTGGGGACCAGGGTTCGGATTTCAATCACGGTATCCTGCGATCAGGAAATCTCGGTCCTGAATTTTTCTTTTCTATTTTTTTTAAAAATTTTTTAAACAATTTTTATCATATTTTATTTTAAAAATAATCATTTAACAACTAATAAGACTATAATAATTACATAAATTAATCTAGAGTTTAGAAATTATATTTATTATTATCATTTTTATCTTCATTATTATCTTTATACAGTACATAGTTAAGCTTAGTATTACAGAGGTTTAATTATAACTAAAGATGTTATACACATATTTTGAAAAAATAACTTAATTAATATGAATAAGAATA
>JBAGKO010000016.1:2929894-2946034 GCA_037177275.1 Acacia concinna
CTTTCTTTGGGTAATTACGAAAATGCCACTAAATTTTTCACAACACGAGTTTCGTAATTCACAACACGAATATCCAAATTAACAATACCAGGTACTACGTATTTACACTATGAGTTGTAAATATGTAGTACTTGGTATTGTGAATTACGAAACTCATGTTGTGAATTACGAAACTCGTGTTGTAAAAGATTCAGTGGCATTTTCGTAATTATCCAAAAAAGTATAAAATAGATTGATTTAGAATTTTTCAATTTCACTATACTAAATTGTCTTTTCCCTATTTTCAACGTCTTTTTTTAAAATTTTTCCTATAAATTTAGCAACTAAATGTATGGCACATCAAATAAATGAAAAGTCACTCAAACCGTATTCCATTATATAAAAGTCACGTTGTGATGGGTTCAAACTTTGTATAAGCATTCTATTGCCCATGATAATAGTGCTTAAAGTACGGCCAAGTTTTAAGCACTAAATATAAACAGTATAACTTAATGAAAATATAAATCTTAGTTTGTCACGTCAAATTTTATTGGTTCTCAATTTTTTTTTTTGATGTTTTGTATTATTAAAACTTAAAAGGTGATTATTTGAAGCACTGTTAAATATTAAATATGGGTATCTTGTATATTTAAAAAGTGGTTCACCACATTGTAAATGTGAGGACTAATCTATTTAACTAAATCCAAGCTTCTAATACTTGGTGAGATTTTAAATAAAATGGATTTTTTTTTTTTTTGAGTAGAAAATGGAAATTTTCAAAAAGAGTGGTGAAGGAATGAAATGATGGAAGTGTGAGTGGGAAGCAAGGAGCACAAAATCCTAGAAAGATAAGGAACAGTGTTAGGGCGTTAGGGCCCATCCTTCTGCGCCTCACAAGGAAAAGTGATTCCCAGCTTTATGGCCGATAGGGACTCTCAACTAGTTTTTTTTTTTTTTTTTCGCAGAATTAGTTTCTAATTACATATTTAATTCCTTAATTAATCGTCACGTGCTGCCCTCCAAATCCAATTAAGCTTTTCTCTAAATCATTTGGTTAATTAATTACTCCCTCCATTATATGCAAATGTTCTTTCCAAAACATCCATTCTCTTTTTTTTTAATGTATCTTCAGCCTGATAAATTAAGGACTAATCATCTGTTTGTGATCCATTATCGTAATAAGTGTCATCCAACAATTTCATGTTCATTCGTCGTATTTATTCAACAAAAATAGAAATTGATGCTAACAATCGTTTTAATACAATATTTATTTGATGCAATAATACTCAGATTTAGAACTCTTTTTCAAACAATTCACAGAGAATTGCTCATTCAATTGCTGAAATTCACCAGGTAACTCAAAAAAAAAAAAATTGTATCACTGAAGTATAAGGAAAAAGCTCAAACTGAACAAAGTTTGACTTCTTCTTCTTCTTTTTTAAGCTGATGTTTGGCTTCTTAATTAATTACTATGTGATTATTATTTTTAAATATGGTCATCTGACTCTGACACATTCAAGAATTGTTATAACTATATAATCCCTCTAGTCTTAATTATAACGTCCCTTTTATAATTTATAAAGGAGATTTTATAATTAAAATCAGATAAAATATAAAATTGCAGTTTTAAGCATTAAAAACATATACTCCATCCGATCTTAATTATAACGTTTATTTTTGTGTCTATAAAATGACTTTATAATTAAGATCGAAAAGATTATAAAAGAGTAATATTGTAATAGTATTTATACTATTTTTTTTTGAAGAGATTTATATATATATATATATATTTGCCAATGAAGAGATTTATAATTAAGGCCGTAATAAAATATAAATGCAAATACAGGCGCATTGATCAAGCGTGGGAACAGAGAGGGAGTTGACTGGCTTTGACCATTGACATCACGCACCGATCCTCTTGACGTCAATCAAATTACTTGCGTTTTGCATGAGCTTCTTCTGAGTTTTTCATCTATATTTCTTAATCTGCTCATATAGTGTGTGTTTCGATCCACAACTGGATCTGCTTAATCTGACAAAACATTCTTGTTAAGTGCTTTTTTAAAAAATATTTGATGGATTCACAGCTAAAACTTGCTTAAAATTTAGAGAAAATTGTAATTAAGTTTCAACTAAAGGGAAAAAATGATCAACGATCAAATGGTTTAATAAAATCTTATAATTATATTTAAGTTCTAATTGATAACTCTATAGACTTCTATTAACAATTTTATAAATGTCTATTGACAACTCTATAAAACTTAAGTACTATTATGAGATTTTATAAGATTGTTTGATTTTATTTTCTTTGGGTTGAGATCAAAACGAAAATTTTCTTAAAATTTAAATATTGAATATTGATACATGCAAATACCTCATTTATGTTAAATATTCTTTAACCAATAAAATTTATTGAAAGTTTTTAATTTTTCTATAATGTTCAAATACATTAATACAATAAAATGATGTACAAGTTCACAATCCTAAAAGGTTTGTAACCATAATTGGATGCGTTAACTAATATGATGGACAAAAAAAAAATGACTGAAGTTAAAATGTTTTAGATAAAAGGAAACGTCTTTAGTTTCTTTTTGAGACATCAATTGCTTTTTGGAGTAGATGACTTGTACATTCTCTTTAGTGGCGATACTAAAAAGATGACATTTGATATCATGGAGACAATCTCCTCAAAATTTTTAATTAATAATTACTTGAAGCTCAATTTATCTACATTTTTATATAAAACAATTTTTTTTTTAATACAAGAGTCGTTCCCCCACTTTCAAATTCTTTTCCACATTGTGCTTTATAATATTGACCCAATTCCTCTGAAAATTTTATTCAGTCATCTCTTTTAATTCTTTCCCACTTGTAGCATGTTAACTATTTTTCATAAAAAAAAAAAACACACACACACACTCTATATATATATCCCAGAAAAAGGATATAAAGTGAAATTAAATTAAAATCACCTACATATATGAGTATGACGAGAATAACATATGAATTGCAGAGAAGTTTTTTTATTTTTTATTTTAAAAAAAAGTACAACCCCACCAAGTGTGGGTCAACAGTCTTCTCTGGTGCCTGAATTTTCAGTGCATGGAAGCACAAAACCATCACCGCCAGAATTTCTCTCTCACTTTTCTGTACCGCTTTGAAGATTTTTTAATTATTCTGGTCAAGCTTAGGTTTCTCCCCAGTGGTTCTTCCTTCTGTTTTGGATAGTCATGAAGAAGCAAAACTCAGTCTCCTGTACAAGTCATGAGAATGAATCATTTTCCGCTGAAACAAGAAGACAACACAACCACGTTGTCGTCACACAACAAACAAGAACACAACAGAATCATTCTCTGAAATTGGCTGCTCTTACTTCCCAAAATAATACTCCACCTATTTTACCTGTCTTCTTTGTTGCCTTCCTCTTTCTTCTTTCTTCAATTAGCCCAAAAGTCTTGTCTCACCCCTTACCCTTCAACCAAACTCTCAGAATCAGAGCTCTTTTAAGCAAGATCAACAGGCCTTCTTTGAAGACAATTGAGGCATTTTCCTTCTGCTCTCTTTAATAAGAAGCTTTTGACGATATAAATGGTTGTTTCCTGTAGACTTGAATTTTGTTTTTTGTTGCAGAGCCCAGATGGGGATTTGATTGACTGTGTTTTATTTCATCAGCAGCCAGCTTTTGACCATCCTGAGCTTCAAGGACTAAGACAGAGACTGTTGGTAATTTCTATGGGGAAAAAAATAAAACTTTCTCACATTGAAAGAAAATGACTTTTCCTGTTGGTGTCTGAATATGAAGATATGGGTTTTTAACAGGATCCACCAGAAAGGCCAAAAGCCTACAACAATTCAGAAACAGAATTAGAAAGCTTTCAGCTATGGACAGATTCAGGTGAGTCATGCCCAGAAGGAACCGTTCCAATCAGAAGAACAAGAGAGGAAGATATTCTGAGATCAAGTTCCATTCAGAGATTTGGGAAAAAACAAGTTAGGAATGTACGGAGAGATTCATCTGCCAGTGGCCATGAGGTTAGTGTTAATGTTCTACAACAAGGGAATTCAATTCAAGTGAGCAAATTATAAGTTCTTAGTTCCCAATTCAGAATATGAATCATTAAATGCAGCATGCAGTGGTCTTTGTGAATGGAGATCAATATTATGGAGCAAAGGCGAGTATAAACGTATGGGCACCACAAGTGAAGAATGAAGATGAATTTAGCTTGTCACAGATATGGGTTATTGCTGGATCCTTTGGGAATGATCTAAATACCATAGAAGCTGGTTGGCAGGTATAATCATACTTTTGTGACTGTTAATACTTGTGAAAGATAGACTCTTTCTTAGTAATTATAACCAGCACTTGTGTTTTTTCAGGTGAGTCCAAGGCTATATGGAGATAATAACCCAAGGTTCTTCACTTATTGGACTGTGAGTATTTGAAAGGCCTTTTGAGATTCTCTGAAGTTTGTTTTTGCTTTTATGAAAGCAGAGTTTGACCAATACTTGTGGGTTTATATATATATACATATACATATATATATATAAACACTACAGACAGATGCATATCAAGTGACTGGATGCTACAACTTGCTGTGCTCAGGATTTGTTCAAACCAACAACAGAATTGCAATAGGAGCTGCAATATCCCCAAGATCTGTATATAATGGAAGACAGTTTGATATTGGCATAATGATTTGGAAGGTGAGTTTGATATTGCACCTAGTATTATATGTGCATATATACACTCTTCATGTTTTTAATATAAACATATTTAAAGAGTTGATATTGATATTACATAAATATATAATTTTTATATTCATCAATTTTTTTTATTATTTTATCTCTATGGATGCTCTCTCAACAATAAGTAAGGAGGGAAGGAAATGAAGGAATTAAAGAATATAACTAGAGCATTTTAGAAGTTACTTGCCATGTTAACAAACTGAACTAATTTCCTTAATCCAATCAATATATCTTATTTTAAGGATCATATTAGTATATTGTTGGTTTAATATTCAGTGTTGTCCTAAAAGTTTTTGCATAAGAACTGGGGTATTTGAAGTTTTTTTGGATTAATATCACCTGAAAGTGTTGAAAAAGGAGCAAAGTCACTCTAATTGTTGAAAAACTAACATTTAATATTAACATTTTAAGCATGGGTGACATTGTTCTCTTTTTAACACTTATGGGATAACATAGTTAAAAAAAAAAATCCAAATACCCCCAATTCCTGTGTGAGTAACTTTCGGCATAAAATTGATCTATAAACATATATAGGAGTTATTTTTTATGCTGCTTCTCCCCCTAACTTATGACGTGTAAAGGTACAGATGTGAAATGAGGTGTTTTGTTTGTTTAGGGGATAATATGTAAACTTGTTGGGAACTTGGTTTGACGAGAAAGTATAACGAATGGGAAGAAAAAAAAAATTTGTGGAAGAGAAACAATAATTCGTTTTGATTGTCAGTTTTCTTTCTTTTTTTCCTTTTTTTTTTAATGGAAAGTCAGTTTTCTTTTGATTTCTTGTCCAAGTTGTTGTTAATTGTTATTAAATTAAGAAGATTCGTTGGCTCTCACAGTACGAGCGTCCTTCATGGGGTCGACCCTACGACTACATGGCTTTTCATTTTCCCTTTCCTTTATTAAAGCCACGGCTCACGGTTCCCTCTTTTCCTCTGATTTAGCTGTTTCTGACTCCTCCATCCATAGAAAGCAACCACTGATGACCCAAACCCTGCCCTTGCTTCTTCCTCACACCTTATATCTAATCAACATTATCTCTTGTAGCCTAATGACATCAAAGTTTATTTGTAAGGGTGCGTTTGTTTTATCCTTTTTAAAATTCTTTTACAGTATTTAAAGAAAGTATATAAGAGAAGTTGTCTCAGCTTGTAAAAAAGTACTTGAAAAAAGAATTCTTATTAAAGAAAAAAATAAATAAATACCCTATAAATATAAAAAAAATCTTGAAAGAATACTCATATTTGATAAATGACAAATGAGGGGTAAAAAATTAGTCAGTTTTAGTCATTATCGATTGAGTTTTAGTTATTCTCTATTAAATTTTAGTCATTTTGTTTTAATTATTATCTGATGAGTTTTGATTAGAGCCTTTTATTTGTTATTTACCAAATTTAAGTCATTTTTCAAAGTTTATATGTAAGTGTGAGTTTGTTTTAACCTTTTTAAAATTGGTTTACGGTGTTTGAAGAAAGTATATAAGAGAAGTTGTCTCAACTTATAGAAAAAGTGCTTTAAAAAATGATTTTGAAGAATTCTTATAATTAGATTTTGAAAGAATTGTTGGAGAAAACCATATTTTATGGGGTTAAAAACCGTTCCCCTCAAACTTGGTTTTTTGTTTCAAAACAATGGTTTTGGGGATTGAAAACACTTTTGAGCTTTCTATGGATATTTGGCTACTCTGCTTTTGAAACTTTGGTTTTGAAAGTGATTTTATGACATGCGAGATAAATAGGAGAGAAATTATGTTTCAACTAGTGTGAAAGTGATTCTGTGAAGCTAACACAAACGTTGGTAAATTAGTTCATTAATCACTTTTTTTAATTGTTTTTGGTGTTTGGATGAAAGTTTTGGTTGCAAAGGTACTATTTTTTGTTTTGTAGTTAGTGAAACATGCAAGTCAATTTGATTGGACCTGCTTTAATAAGTTTAAATTTCTTCCATATACAGGATCCAAAACATGGGCATTGGTGGCTGGAAATCGGGTCGGGCAGGCTAGTGGGTTACTGGCCGGCAAACTTATTTAGTCACCTGAGGAGGGAGGCGAGCATGGTGCAATTTGGGGGTGAAATAGTGAACTCAGGGTCAAAGGGTTACCACACAAACACTCAAATGGGAAGTGGTCAGTTTGCAGATGAAGGTTACAGAAAAGCAGCATATTTCAGGAACTTACAAGTGGTGGATTGGGATAATAGTTTGCTTCCTCTAAACAACATTCATCAATTGACTGATCATTCCAATTGCTATAACATCAGATTGGCAACAAACAAAATTTGGGGCACTTATTTTTATTATGGAGGCCCCGGAAGAAATCTCAGATGCCCTTAATCAATATGTATATCACTCTTCTTGTTTCTGGAATTCTTTTGTTCTTAGTTATACATTGTTTTGCACTTTTTTTTTTTTTTTTAAAAAACAAATCTCCATATGGTTTGTTGCTTACAAATCTCCATATGGTTTGTTGCTTTACGTTCTCCCTATTTTCTTTTAGCAAAACTCACATAGAGGAATAATGTATTTCCTTGTGTCCATTATATAAGACGCTTCTAAAAGAATAATTCAGTATAAAATATAAGTCATTTGTAAGATAATTAGTATTTATCTTCTAATTTTATTCTTATAATTAATTCTTATTTTCAATTTTATACACTTAATAAATTTGTAAGCATGTTTTCTAATAAGGGAAAAAGTGAAAAGAAATTAGGACATATTTACTAATTACCTGTCACCTCTTGTTTGCCATGAATTAGTCAAAATGTCATATATGCCCTCCAGTCCACAATATATGATACTTCTAAAATGAATATATGATCTATAATATAAGTCAATTCCAATTTAATTAATATTCTTTTTCTTTTTCTTTTTTTCCCTCTGCAACTAATACTCACTTTTCAACTTTACATATTCATTATATCCCCTTCTCTCTCAAATAACATTACCAATGCAATTAAACACATTTCTTAAGAAAAAAATATAAAAAATATTTTAAAACATATTAAATAAGTTAGCTATATATTTTTTTTAATTTTATGATATTGTTTAAATGCTTTATATTCTTGTCCGGATAAAGTATCATGGAATTGAGGGGCAGTGTGGTTGGTGAAAGATGTGGATACTGAAGACCTGGCCAGAGAGTTAAACAGAACATGCGATCCAATGAGTGAAAAATAATGAGGAAAATAATAAAGTGGTAATAATGTATACCAGTGGGGCCAATTAAAAAATGTGAACCCCATACCAGGAAGAAAAGTCAAGTTCAATAAATAAAGGAGTATAATAAATGCAGTGAGTGTGAGACCAAGGCCAATTGATGGCTTCAATCGTTTTCCCCACCAATTCATGTCTGAGTCTGAGAGTCTGAGAGTCTGTGACTGTGCTTTTCGGCCAGTGATCAGTGAACCATTAGATTAGTGCATTCAAGTGCCTCAATACTTTATTGTCAATATAATAGTGACAATTCATCCTAACTCTCTGTACTGCCTTTTCAATTTCAATCCTTCCTTTGTTTTTCCATTGCAATAGTGACGTGTCATCCATATCAATTTTATTAAAGTGTAAATTTGACATAAAATTCAGTGTGTTACTTGTTTTTAAACATACAGAAACTAGGTTATGCAAATTGGTGGCCAAAAATATTACGAGAAATTATCTAGCCACCATTACTATTATTCTTGTTTTAAGATTCTTTAACTTTGTTCTCTTTCCTTGAAAAATAAATACAAATGCTGTCACAATTTCTGAGCAACTCATAAATAATTATTCTCTTATAAAAAAAGAGAGAAAGATAAATACATACCCTCTAAATATTAAAAACTTTAAAAGATGACTTAAATTTAGTAAGTGATAAATGAGGAGCTCTAATTAAAACTTAATAGAAAATAATTAAAACTGAGTAGATAATGACGAAAACTCAATAGAAGATGACTAAAACTCGACAGAGGATAATTAAAACTGACTAATTTTCTACTCTTAATTTATTATTTACCAACTTTGAGTCATCTTTTAAGGTTTTTAATATTTATGGGATATTTATTTATCTTTCTCCCTGTAAGAAATATGCACTTTTGTCTACGTTCGGATTGAAATATAGAAAATTCTCTAAATTTTAAAATATATTTCAATTTTGATGGAAACTTTATTAAAACAAAAAATTTCTCAAAAATTCTTCGTTGCGATAAGAGATTTCTTAACAATTTATGCCTCATTAAAATTAGAATTTAATATATTTGAGAAATGAAAAATTCTTAGCTGAGAATACGGGCCGCGATTGAATCACTCAACCCAATAGTATGGTCCAAACGATAATAAATTAAAAAAAATAAAGATATCTCTCTTTCCTCTTTGGGTTTTACGGGAATCCACGTCATTGTCGTTTTGGTGCGTGGAAGCTGCCCGGGAGAGTGCATGTAGATGCTACAGAGTAAAGACAGGGGAGGCAGTCGATTGAGAGAAATCGTTCAAAACACCGCCTTACTTGTTGCGTGTCTGTTTCACCGCAGCCTTCATGGACACTCGGACCCAACCCATTGGTTTCGCCCTTAGTGATCACAGTTTTACTTCTCATCCTTCAATTCCCAAAAAGTTCCATCTTCTTCACTCGCTTTGTGAGCTTCATCTCTTCCCACGTACAAGTTCTGAGAAGCCATGGCGGAATCAACCTCATCGATCACTCACAAGAGTGGCGCCTCTTCGGATTCGTATGCTTAGCTCTCTTCTTTTGATATATATTAGTTCTTGCTTTCTACAGGGGGATTTTGATTGTTTTATGCAGGAATTTGTTAAAACATGAGCCTATTCTGAAAGAGAAAGCTTTTTATCCTTTATGTGCAATTATTTGTTCTTGATAATTCGATGTTCTTCAGTGATGCTACGCTTTTCTTTCGGTTTAAAGACCACCTAAGTTCCTTTGTGTTTTACACTCTTACTTCTTTTTTATTTTTTCCCCGTGACTTTGTTTGGTTACTGCATCTTTAGTTTCTGACTGATTAGGGATGAAATTGACCTTTCACGAAGTTGACGACTGAGAATACTAGCATTAATAATTTACTTTGATCTGCAGCTTAGATAATCTAATATTTCTCATGTTAGCTTCCTCTGAATTAATTGGGAAACTTGACGTTTACATAGGTCTCGCAGTAGTTGAATCTTGGTACTTGTATCTCATTAACTGCTGCAAAAGCAGCAGTTATGCCTAACAATTTTTTTTTTCTGTTGGGGGAGAGTTTAGAGGAAAACGTTATATTCATATAAGGGCAAAATCAATATAGTCAGTGTTTACACTTTTGGAGAAAGTTCAAAGTTCAAACTTTTTTGAACCTAAGATACGGATATAATTTGGAGCTACAAGAATAGTCGCACATGTCAATTCTAAAATTTGAATGAATTCATTCCTGTTGCTGATCAATGACTGGGATGTTGAACATTTTAAAATATGGTTATGTTTACATTCATTGAGCATGTGGGAGAGGCATTACTCACATTATAAATGACCGCAAAATAAACTATGTCTGTACAAACATGTATCTGGATTTGTTGGGTGTCTTTTGATCTCACCAAGGGGAAGATGGGGGATAAAACTCTTCCAATATAATACTGACAATGTGTACGTTTGATGTAGAAAAAGTAACAAGGATTATTCCACCGCAATCTTAGAACGAAAGAAGGCTCCTAACCGTCTTGTTGTTGATGAGGCTATTAATGATGACAATTCTGTGGTAACTTTGCATCCTTCTACAATGGAAGAGCTTCAGTTTTTCCGAGGGGACACTGTTCTAATAAAGGTACCCAGCATTCTCTTTCTCTACACTTCTGCAATTTAATATAATTCTAAAAAATCATCTTTGTGACACAGGGAAAGAAGAGAAGGGACACAATTTGTGTTGTTCTTACTGATGAGCAATGTGACGAATCAAAAGTTAGGATGAATAAAGTTGTACGGGCCAATCTGAGGGTACGACTTGGAGATGTGGTATCTGTCCATCAATGTGCTGATGTAAAATATGGGAAGCGGGTTCACATTCTTCCAATTGATGATACTATAGAGGGTGTTACTGGCAACTTGTTTGATGCATATCTGAAGCGTAAGTTGACTGTTGATTGGCATCATATTTTCTTTAATTTAATTGTACTTGCCTAAAGTGACTGTACTTCTGGTTCCACAGCATACTTTATGGAGGCATACCGACCTGTGAGAAAAGGTGATCTCTTTCTTGTAAGGGGTGGGATGCGAAGTGTTGAATTCAAAGCAATAGAGACAGATCCTGGTGAATACTGTATTGTGGCACCAGACACTGAAATCTTCTGTGAAGGAGAACCCATCAAACGTGAAGATGAAGAGAGATTAAATGAAGTTGGCTATGATGATGTAGGTGGTGTTAGGAAGCAAATGGCTCAAATTCGTGAGTTAGTAGAGCTTCCTCTTAGACACCCACAGCTCTTCAAATCCATTGGTGTTAAGCCTCCAAAAGGAATCTTAATTTATGGGCCACCTGGTTCTGGAAAGACTCTGATTGCTAGAGCAGTGGCTAATGAAACAGGCGCATTCTTCTTTTTGATTAATGGACCAGAAATAATGTCAAAGCTGGCTGGTGAGAGTGAAAGCAACTTGAGGAAGGCATTTGAGGAAGCTGAAAAGAATTCCCCCTCTATAATTTTCATTGATGAATTAGATTCAATTGCTCCAAAGAGAGAAAAGACACATGGGGAAGTGGAGAGGAGAATTGTCTCTCAACTTTTGACTCTAATGGATGGCCTCAAGGCCCGGTCTCATGTTATTGTTATAGGAGCCACCAATAGGCCCAATAGTATTGATCCTGCCTTGAGGAGATTTGGGAGATTTGATCGGGAGATTGACATTGGTGTACCAGATGAAGTTGGAAGATTGGAGGTTCTTAGGATTCACACTAAAAATATGAAACTTGCTGATGACGTAAGATTTTACTCTGCTGTGTAGTCATAATAAATCAACAATTTTTTATGATGGAAACTTGCACTAAACTTCAAGATTCTACTACATTGTGTTTCAGGTTGATCTTGAAAGAGTTGCCAGAGATACCCATGGATATGTTGGTGCAGATCTTGCTGCTCTTTGCACAGAGGCTGCGCTACAGTGTATTCGGGAGAAAATGGATGTCATTGACTTAGATGATGAAACAATTGATGCCGAGGTGTTGAATTCTATGGCCGTGACAAATGATCACTTCCAAACTGCTTTAGGTGCTTCAAATCCATCAGCTTTGCGCGAAACAGTGAGTTTTTTCCCTTTAATCTTAACCAAAAAGTGACTAAGCATAATAACCTTTTTGAATCATAACGTGGGATGTTGTCCTTTCGAATATCATAATGTGGGATGTTGTCTTGTAGGTTGTGGAGGTTCCCAATGTTTCCTGGGATGATATTGGGGGCCTGGAGAATGTTAAGAGGGAGCTTCAAGAGGTTTGAACTTTCCTTAATATCATCTTCAGTATGTTCTATTTATTGTAAAATTTTTTCCCTGTATTTAACTGGGTGACTCCTCCTCCTTGTAGACTGTTCAATATCCAGTAGAGCATCCTGAAAAGTTTGAGAAATTTGGCATGTCACCTTCAAAAGGTGTTCTCTTTTATGGACCTCCTGGCTGTGGTAAAACCCTTCTTGCAAAAGCAATTGCTAATGAATGCCAAGCCAACTTTATAAGTGTAAAAGGACCTGAGTTGCTAACAATGTGGTTTGGTGAAAGTGAGGCAAATGTGCGTGAAATATTTGACAAGGCCCGTCAATCAGCTCCATGCGTTCTTTTCTTTGATGAACTTGACTCTATTGCAACCCAGGTACCAAGCTCAACATTTTCTTCACAAGAAGTAGGCCTTTGACAAATAGATACGTTGAACTTTTATCCATTGCCTTGGTCTGTGTGTTGTTAACATACTCTGATGACCATTTTCTGTCTAGTTATTGTTTCTGACTCAACTTTTGGTTTAAGTCATTGATTGTTGGCTACGGATTACCACTGGTTAGTTCCTAATGCTTTATGATTTTTATGACTTTCAGCGTGGCAGTTCCACAGGAGATGCTGGGGGTGCTGCAGATAGGGTTTTGAACCAACTATTAACAGAAATGGATGGAATGACTGCTAAGAAAACAGTTTTCATTATTGGGGCAACAAACAGGCCTGACATTATAGACCCTGCATTGCTCAGGCCCGGACGTCTGGACCAACTGATATATATCCCATTACCAGATGAGAATTCACGCCTTCAAATCTTCAAAGCATGTTTGAGGAAGTCACCGGTCTCAAAGGATGTTGACCTAACGGCACTTGCCCGTTTCACTCATGGATTCAGCGGTGCAGATATCACAGAAATTTGTCAGAGAGCCTGCAAATATGCTATCAGAGAAGATATTGAGAAGGTATGATATGATACTTGATGTATAGACACAGAATTGGTAAGAGTTGAGTTTTGTTTGACGTGCCATTGTGTCTAACCCATGTAGTTCTCAAGTTTTATGAAATTCAAGCTATAAATTATGACATGAAATGCGGTTTTGGTTTCTAAGCGCTCCATTTCTACTCAATAGTTGTTGACTTGTATGTTTTGTTTCTTAAATCAACAGGGTATTGAGAAGGAGAGGAGAACGAGAGAGAACCCTGAAGCTATGGAAGAGGATGAGGATCTCATCAATGAGGTCGCTGAGATAAAGCCAGCACATTTTGAGGAATCCATGAAGTTTGCTCGCAGAAGTGTCAGTGATGCTGATATCAGGAAGTACCAACTCTTCGCTCAGACCTTGCAACAGTCTCGTGGATTTGGATCGGAATTTCGGTTTGCAGATCGAACTGAGAACACTGCAACTGAAGCTCCAGACCCTTTTTCCTCTAATGCTGCTGCGGGAGATGATGATGATCTATACGGTTAAAATTTACTGAGTTGGGAATGCATTTTGTATTAAAACTTCTCCTGAAACTTATATTATGATGATAGCCACGGTTTAACTAAGGGACGATGCCCGTGTTTTTTGTATAAGGAGCACTCACTGTATGTCACATGCCTTTTTCGAGTATACCGAGACCTGCGACTGTTTCATGTATACAAATAAACACATGCAATAAAGAGGGGATATTCTTGGCGTATTTGACTTCAACTAGAATTATATTTTAATTGATAGACACGATTCTGCATTAATGAATTGAACTCATTAGGTTATAAAAGAAAATTTGGAACAGCTTGGATATCTTTTTTATGTTGATTTCAGGTTTAGCCATAAACTCTGGTGAGTATCAGTCATATATCAGGTTAAAAAGATTGCCCTTTGAGGACTTGATTTGCTCCGGAATCACTCATCACTCGAGAGTATGCCTGTGCATGAGCGGTCCATGAAAGAAAATGGAAATTGGGACCTTTTCTTAAATGGAAATCCATTCCTCTTTAATACTAACAAACAAGGCCCAGTAGGAACAAGAATTAAAGGAGTCCCAAACATGACAGGACCAGTTTGGAGGTTGACGCCGAAGTTCGTTGAAACGCAGACGTGTCATCTGTTTGACGTTGAAAGTTGAAACGACGCCATTCAAGATCCTTCATATTGCTGTCGGAGAAAATAAAAGGGGTGGTCCAAAACTTAAAAATGGAGTCTTGTAAACAAACGGAAATGGAGCAATGAGTGGAACAAAAATGGAAGATTTTCGAATGACCGTGTTACCGGAAAATGCTAAAATTTGGGTGTTGCTTCAAGTGCAAATTGGAGATGAAGCTGATGAAATGGCAATATAAGTTTTGCATGTAGTGAACTCTTGCTCAACTTCAGAACAGGGGATCAAATTGAAAGCAGAGAAAAACAATATTGTTTGTAAGGGTGCTCCAAAAATCACAGTCTCACTATTCTCATCCCAATCTCGGACAATCATGTACTGTCCGGGACTAGGATCACGCTTGAGATTCTGATCTCTTTTTCAATTGTCTTTTATTTTTTTTATCTTATAAATTAAATTATAATTTTATTTGTATATTTTTACCTCTATTAATTATGTTATACTTTCAAAAAGATATGTATCACATCTTTAATTGGAGTTAAACTATATATATGATGGTGTTATTCCTATCTATATACTGTAAAAATAATGACGATGATGATGATGATGATAATAATAATAAACGTTATTTATAAACTCTGCAATTATTATGAATTTATTAGTTTTTAATAATTAATTTTTAATAATAGAATATGAACAATTTAATTAATAAAAATTTATTTTTTAAATTTATTACTCCGTATTATGAAAACTGTGAATTTCGAATCCCAATTTGATACCGGTCTTGTTAATGTTGGATCAAACCAGGATTTGGACCTTGCCCTATCCATGTTTGAATACCCCTAATTATTTGGGATAGTAATTATAGAGAGGCGGTGTTTAATGTTGAACCAAATAAGGCAAAACCAACTAGAGGCAAAATTTGTGGTTCCCACTTCGCTGCCTCTTAGAAAGTCGATAGCTTTATTTACTTCAACTTGCTTCAGATGTTCGATGTGGGCCTCCCACAACATTAATTGTTGGGAGCCATGTCTTTTTATGATAAACATCCACACTTAGCGGCTGTTTGGTATTAGGGGAGGGGAGGGGAGGGAAAATAAAAATTTTAAGAGTTGAATTTAAAGAAATTGAAAAATGGGGTTATAAAATTTTAATAAAGAGAAAATATAATATAAAAAAATATAAAAAAATAATTTAAAACTTTTAACCCGTTTCTTTAATTTATTAAAATTTAACTTATAAAAATTTTCCCACCCCTCCCCTCCCCTCCCCTTCAAATCCCCGTACCAAACAAACTCAGAATCATCACATGCAAACAAGAAAGATTGAGGTTAGGAACTCATCATCAATGTCATTTTGTTTTCTATATTTGGGTTTAACTTATTTTACACTGAGCTTTGCTCTTTATACTTTTTCTTGTTGTCACTCAATATTTAAAACGTTGGTCTTTACAGTATTTTTATAAGGATTTGTACTTAAACTTAACAGTCTTAACTTTACTTATATGGTATTAACGTCGTTAATTTAGCTTATGGGATTTCCACTATTCATGTCAGCAGCCCCGTAAACAAAATTCACGATGTTAACAGTACATAACCAAAGTTATATACTATTAGGTTTGAGCCCCGGTCCTTATAAAAAAAATACAGAGATTAATATTTAGGGTGTGTTTGGTATGAGGGGAGGGGAGAGGAATTGAGGGATTTTGCTCCCCTCCCCTTATTTGAATAACAAAACATTTTAGGAGGGGAGAGAAAATTTTTTAAGATTTTCCCTCCCTTCCCCTCCCAACCCTCCCCTCCAAAATTGGGGGAATTTGGAGGGAAAATATTATATTTTGGCTTCTATTAATTAATATGAATATGATCTTTACTTTTTTTAATATGTATAGGTTGTCTCCCTTTTAT
>JBAGKO010000016.1:2953510-2965785 GCA_037177275.1 Acacia concinna
GGTTCCTTACGTCAAATAGATCTTATGAAATCGCGTATTTACAATCATGTGCTAGGGTTGTAAATTTTTGCTCCTGAGGTTGTAATTTACAACCTCAGCAGCGCAATTAACAACTCTAGGGTTGTTAATTGGGACCTGACAGTAATACATTCCTGAAACCTGTAATCTAACTGTAAATACGTGATTTTACGGGATCTATTTAATATAAAATCTTTTATTTAGGACTTTATTTTAAATTTCTCTATATTAAATCCTCCTGCATCTGCATGTACTTTGAGTTGGCAGAGGGTTTGGCGAGGGGACTAAAGCGGTGCAAGCAATCAGATAAACTTTAGCTTTTTTAAAAAAACCAAAAAAAAAAAAAAAGGGTTGGGTGTTAAGGCCGTGAAGGAAGAAGTAGGAAACATCACTGTCCCATAATCACAGACTCACATTTTTTAAAAGCTGCGAGAGGAAATAATTTAAGCACTGAATTTTTAACTGATGAACTGGACCTACACTCACCGGACCTTATTTTGTGTCGGCACACAAAACTAACATACTCCCCCCAGTTTAAACGTTAATTATAAAATTTAATTGATTTTTTTAAAATCATAAAAAAGTTAATTATAGTATTTTAAGATATTAAAATTTATCTTTTTATAATTATGTAGTTTGACTTTTAAATTAATATATAATATAATAAAATACAACATAGGATATGATAAAGTAATATAATTAGCTTTCTTAATATTCTAAAAAAAAAGTCAACTAAACCTTATAATTAGAGAATATGTGTGGACTTGGAATTTCAAAAGCTATAATATTATTACACACACATATATATAAACTGCCAAGTATTTAAATCTGGATCTGAGCCAACGTTAAAAATAACTATGACCGATATATACTGCTACTGGTATTAGATATATATATATATATATATAAGTTGCCGCGTTTGACGAAATATATATATGTGTGTGTGTGTGTGTGTTTTATATGGATGGATCCATGATGCGATCTATGACAGTGTCTATTTGTCTTGAGAATCTCATATTACTTTAAATCTTTTAATTTATCTTCTCCTCATAAACATGAAGATGGAACTACTGTTATGAAAGTCATGGAGAGAGAGAGAGAGAGAGAGAGAGAGAGAGGAATGGTGGTGAACGTGGAAGAATCATAAATAGTAAGATGAAGAGGAAGCACATGTATTTATTTAGAAGTGGAAGCGCGTTAGAGGGTGTCACGTGATGCCACGTGACTGTGTGAGAATATGATTTATACAAAGAAGAAGAACCTATAGAGAAATATATATATATATATATTAAAAAAAGAGAAAACTGGATGGGAATCTGGGCACGAGCTTTGCTCATACATACAGTATAATATAGCAGAAGCAGCACATGATAGACATATTCTCATGGTTGATAAAAAAAAACACCTAACAGTAACAAGCCATCATCGTGTATGTACTACACGTTCAGCTCTTATCACCTTCTTCGTATGTCAAGTGTTTCTCCTTAAAAAGAAAATGCTGTGAAGGCTATTCATGCTAAGCTATTTGCGTCTCTGAAGCATTAATATTAAGTCATACGTGAATACGTGATTGTTGCTTTTTAATTTCTTTCTTTTTCTTTTCTTTTTTTAATTGGAGGTGGAGGGATAAGCTAAGTATATATAAATACTTAACTTTCTTTTCCCTTTCAATCATTTTCACACTCATCATCTCTCTTAATTTCTTAGCGGTTTTGCTCTTACCACTTTTTGCAATATGGCAACCAGAATGTTTATTTTTAACACATAATACACTCACACTCGTATATTTGATTTTTTTAACTATTTTTATAATTAATAATCACACATGATTATATTAATACATACAGCTCAAAATAATTCAACGACAATGGGCGTTGGAGGTCCTCACTCAAACTAAGCATGTGCTAGGAAGGAAAATACTCCTCTAATCTCATTTATGATGCGCTCTCAACATGTTTAATCCAAATTGAGAAAACTCTTATGCCTCATTAATCATATCTTAAAATTTTATAACATTTCAACTTTGCCCCCAGACCTTGCAGCTAATTAATTAAAAATAATGGATTTGCTTACTTCGGCCTTAATCATATATAGAATTAACGTAACTGAGAATATTATCAAACAAACAAAAAAAAACAATAATTTGAATTTGATGTGAGAAATATAACTAATTTATTGGCCTAATTTTATAAATAAATTAATTTAGAAAGAGAAATAATTTTGTGTCCACAACTTTCACATAACAGTCCAAGCACATGAAATTTCCATAATGAATTTGATTAAGGGCCTTCTTGTTCATTCTTTGTGTATGTGTGTGGCGGCACGTGCACGGAAGCTAAGTACGTACTCTGGATGAATCATTAATGGTCGACATGACTACTACTTTATTTTGACATTTCAGTAGTAACAAACAAGTCCAAATTAGATTAAAACATAATGTTTCATTTCATAATTAATTAACTTAATCTATTTGTCATCAATGTAACCACTAGCTAGCTAGGTAGGTGCATTAAAATTGTTGATCGATTTGATGATTTGTTCTTTTGTTAGAGAATAATAATGGAAAACGAAGTGTCACTTTTGTGGTGGTGGTCAAGCACGTTCTCCCTTCTTTCATTTGTTCGGTGTGTTCCTTTGGAAGTGACAAAGTGGCTTTCGAGTATTTATTATTTAAATGTGAGGTTACGTTGCACTTCTTCAATATAAATGGACCACCATTGTATATATTGTCTTCCCTTTTGCCTGTAAAACGCACACTACAAATTTTCAAGCTAAGGAGCCATATATACTAAGAACACCATCCATCGAACAAATATTAGTATAGTTAATTGATAAGAAAATTAGCTGCTTCAGACTCCATAAGAGTCGTGAGTTTAAATATTACTGTTGATATTAAACCTTGTTAGTGAGCAATACGTAAGTATTTCTTCTATAAGTGTCATTCAAGTCTTGAGTCATGCCTTGATCATTGGGATCGAACTGACTAAGGAAAGAAGAACACCACCCATAATCAAATGGAGGCTCTTGGTTGCAATATTATCAGGTATACACCCAATCTTCATTATTTACGCGCGCGCACAAAAGCATCAAAAAGTAGGTAAGATATAGTATTTACATATTTTTTTTTAAATATTATGAAAAAGGCAAAATCAACATATAAAATTATAATGTTTTAACACATACAGAAGAAGGGATGAGTCACTACTATAGAAAGTAGATTTTACGTCCCCAGAAGATATCTCTTTTTAAAAATGGGAAAGTGAAAACTAAATGTGTTGTCATTTTTGTAATTTACGAAGCAGCGTGTGGAATTTCGACATCTCTCTTTTGTTTTAAGGATGCAGAAAAGGGGGTGGTTGGGACTTATGAGTTATGGTGTCCCCAAAACTATCTGGGGACGTGGTAAGTAACTCACCGTGTCCCCCAATATTTTGGGGATGCCGAAGGGTCTTTAAGATCACCATATGCCTACTTCAGATCCTCTCAACCCCTTTTCCCAAAATGTTCCTACCTTCTTCTTCTTCCTCAACTCTTGTCCCCCTACTCCCCTTACCAAGACAAACCCCATTCGCAATACAGCCCCCTAGGCGACTTGCCACCCCCCAACTCACTCGACGCCGGAACCCCCAGCCCGCTGCTTGCCCCTCAACCTACTTGACACTGGAAACCCCTGGCCCACGACTCACCCCAACCCCCTTGATGACATTTGGGATTTTGTTGTTGTTAATGGTTAATTTTTTATGATTAAGATTATTGAAAAGAATGTAGAAGTTATTGTTATTGTTTATAGTTTAGAGAAAGAAATTAATTTCATCAAATGATTAATGTTATAGTAAGTAATTTAGTTTTCGTTGGTTGAATTGATTTTTTTTAAGTTGGATTGAAATTGGACATTGTTGTTGATGGAATTCTTAGTATATATTGTTTTGGTATAGTCTTGTTTAAATTGAATTGAAATGGTTCTTATTGAAATTTTTGGATGTCTTACTTATGTAAGAAAATGCTTTCAATTTTTTTTAGAAATAAATGTGTAAAAGGAAATTCCCTTTTATGACCCACATTAACATTTTCTTATGGGTATTATTTTAAATTTTAATGTTGATCAAAATGTCTATATGTTTCTATACATGTACATTTTCATCTTTATTTGTATTGGTTCAAATATAACACCCTTATGTTGTATATACATGTTCCTTGCATCAAACTTATGATGTCCCAAACACTAAGCAAGTGGAGAAGTATTGGATGGAGGAAGTTCGCCTGAGATTGGAAGATTTCAACAACAAACTCACAAAATATTACATCAATGGGGCACGACAGGGTGAAAACCCATATAAGACTTATAGCTATCTCTCCCCTGAATACTGGAGGTTGTTTGTGGCTTCGTGACAAGATCCCAAATTTATGGTAAATTTCTATCATCATACTATATTTAATTGTCTCTAAATTTATTTAACATCATTGAGGAAGTTTTTTTTCTTTCCTAGGAACTAAGTGATGCAAATAGATAGAGAACAATTGAATAATTTGTATTCTCATGTGATGTCTCGTGGTAGTTATCGGAAGCTTGAAAGGAGAATAATGGAGGCAAAGTTGTAGAAAATGAATGAAGCGGCTCAATTTGATCCTAACATTATTGTCCAAACCCATAATGTCTCCCATGTCACAAGAAATGTAAAGCAGGGAGGCTGAAGGGTGAGTGGATGACTAATATGTAAATCCAATTGTTGTTGATGTTGCCACAACGATTGTAAGTATCGTTTCCTAGTAAGACTTGTAAATCCAATTGTTCAATATATTTGATCTTTCTTTGTTGTTGAAAAATATGATGCTGCAGGATGAATATGAAGAGCAGGTGACACAGGGTTCCTTCAATCAAACAGGTCAGATGGCATCTTGGCTACAACCATTAGAAAGCCTAACCACCCCGGTCGCGTACAGGGGAAGACAAGAGGGATCGGGGTCGCAAAATATTTTGGACAAGGTACAAATGTGTCATAGGGTGAACCTAGTAGGGAGGTTATTACTAAAGATCAGAGTGGAACTCGCCCAATCCATACGAGAAGAACTCACTCAATCATTTGAAGATACATTTACTCAATACAGACTAGAGATGATGCAGCAACTACGTGGTAAGTTTCGGTCTTTTGTCCAATATGAGAGAAAAAATTAAGAATGCATAACCCAGGAATCCCTAGCCTTCCCCACTAGCACTAAAGGAAGTTATAACCCATTAGAGGCACCAATTCACGACCCTTCTCCCACTCCATAGGGTGGAGATCCTTACAGTCTACATTTGGATGTCCTGAAGCTGCGAGTTATAGCTGATGCTTTTATGCACCCACAAGCCACCACCCACTATCATATGCAAATTCTAGATGAGTTTTGTTAGGTCACTATGATTTGTGTTCAAGAGGGGGAGGAAGCTACAACTGTCTCGGTCTATTATTCAGAGGTTGTGACACTTGGGTAGTAGATATGATATTTATCCTTTGGCAAAAAAATCTTATTGGCATAAGACGACACCTCTAACGGTAGGAATCACCTTACTTTTACTTGAACTTTGTTAGGCATCCTACTTATAATATGTATTTTATATTTTATGAGGACCACCAAGGTGAGAGGTATGCCTTCTTAGCAAGATTGCGAAACCTCCCAAAAAAATTAAGAAGATTGCCTTGAACATGCCCGTAGGGGTTATGTGTGAAAATACGACCTATCTTTTCGAAATTGACAAGAAGGACATAAGGAAGTTCCTAAATTTGGAAGAAAATTGACATATCATGGGCATAGCTTGACATCATGTAAGTTTTTTTTGTTGGTTTTTAACTTCAATTAATGCATTGCTATTTAAGCTTTTGACGTCCATTAATTATATAAATAGATATTTCCACAACTTGTTTGACATATTAGGTACCAACAATCTATATGGCTTTCTATGTCTAGCACACATAATAAAAGAACATAATAATATGCTAAAACTTAGGACAGGCTATGTAAGCTATACAATATGAGATATCAAGTTGCCTTGTTATCTAGTTCCAATTATTGAAGAGTAAATATTTGAATATTGTATATTTAAAAAACATATTAAATTTATTAAGGATTTTCGTGTTATCTAACTTTAATTTAATCTTTATATATTATAATTGTCATTAGAGTTTGTGTGTTATTTCTCCCATGGTTAACCACATTTTTTGGTTTGATCCATTAAATAAAAAGCCAAACACGTAAATTTTATTGTTTGTTCATAATTAAGCCTTGACTTTAAATAAATTATTTTAATGTATTTTGATTTTTAATTTATAGAGCTTTAAAGACATATAGAATCATGGGGGGATGCGGAGAAGGAAAAAGTAGTCTGACTTAAATTTTTCCCACAGTAAACAATTTGATTTGAAGTAATTTCACTGACAATAGCTTTAGATACACAATTATTAATTTCAATCATTTCGTTTTGGTTCATAGTGCCCTCAACAAAAAGAGGACACTGAGTGTGGGTATTATGTTATACTTTATATGTATAATATAATTCAGAGATAACATACTGCAGATTTTAGAGAGGTAAGTGCTTCTTCATTCTCAAATGATAATAATTTTGCTATTTCAATTGTTGATTTTTTCATTTACTCTAATGCTATATAAAAATTGGCTTATGTTTCAATTTGTAGATATTCAATAATGAAGACGCTTTCCTTGTCGATGACATTGATATGGTTCGAAACCTTTTAGCTGGATATCTTCTTAGAAATGAAAGAAGACAACGAAGATAAGTAAAGTTTATTATGGAAATTTAATTTTAGCAAGTTTTGAATGCATTTTTGTTGATAATTGTAAATATAGTAGTTTACTAACACTTTTTATTAGCTAGTATATGTTTATATGTATTGATTGACTGAAAATATGCTATTTAGTATGATGATAATATTCCTCTACAGATTAAGTTTCTAGGCAATAAAAACATATGAGCATAAATTATATTTATATATAAAAAAATTAGCGTATGCAAATAAATTAAGGACTCTACATTTAGGTTGCAGCATCCCCTAAATTCAAATTTTTAAATTTTTGGAAGATAAGCCATCCCGAAAAATTAATTGTGGGACATACAGCATCCCCAAATTTAATTTGGGGATGCCATATAACCCGCCTGGGGAACATTCAGTGTCCCTATATATTTGGGGACACTGTATTGTCCCCCAACCGGGGAACATACGGCATCCCCAATTTATTTGTTGGGGATACTGTATTGTTCCCACAACGCGTACTATGTCCCTTGAGCCATGGCATCCCCAAAAGCATACTGCGTCCCTTAATATGGCGTCCCGACACCCCTAAATAAAATTAGAGACGCCATTAGGCTTTTCTGCTTCCGTAAAAATACAGACACCATTTCTCTTATTTTTTATATCCTTCACATGTACATCCCTTTAGAAATGGATGTTAAAAGGCTTTAAAAACATACGTTAAAAGGGTTTTCTGTAATAGTGAGTTGGTGAAATGATACTAAAGAAATATGGATGTGAAGTGAAAACATCAATATATATATATATATATATATATAAAGAAGGTATGATTGTACGTGTTTATATATAACACATAATTTATGCTTTCACAACTCCCAACCTAGCTTAATTCAAAATTATGATAAAAATAATGTGCTTGTGCATGAAATTTTTTTGCAATAAAGGGAGAATCATATATAATAAGGTCCTGAGAAAGGATGGACTAATTACTTGAAAGTTTCAATAACAAACGACGTCAGAGCTTGTCATGTTATGCTTTTCACTTACTATATTGTATGTAACATAGAACTCTTGTGATTACTTTTTTTAACCTCATAGTGATTCTTCAGCAATATAACGATCCTCCCGTGCTTCTAAGAAAATTCCGATGGAATTACGTGCCATCTCCATCTAAGCTCATGAGTAAACTGTCATCAAATGTAAAAATGAAAAAAAAGAAAAAGCATGTATGGGAAGAAACTGATCTCTTGAAGATATATATAATTGTCGGCATCGGCATATATGGAAAAATATTGAAAGGGAAGATATATATGTGTATGTATATATATATATATGAAGAGAAGACAAAATTAAAAGATTAGTATGGACATTCCTTTTTCTTGATCAATCAATTAATTTTGGTGAGATGGATCCCTTCTCATCATTCTCTTGAGAATACACTCTCATGTTCACTTTTTGTAAGGTTACATGTCATCTTCTTTCCTCTTTTTTTATTATTATTATTATTATTATTATTATTATTATTATTATTATTATTATTATTATCATAATCATCTCATACCCTGCATCTTCACCCATGCATGGCTACTATCATTTCTCTTTCTTCACATTAAAACACCACAAAATTTTTAATGGATTGTACTACTTGCTCTTGTCTTAAATATAAGACCTAATTGACTTTTTTGGATAATCCTAATAAAACTAATGGCATTATTTTAAACCATTTAAATTTATCAAAATTCTTCAAACTATTTTATTTAACTTTAAACTAATATATAATAGGGTTAAGGGGCAAAAATGCCTATAAGCTTTTTTCATATAAGCATCCAGTACAATAAACTTTCGTAAGGTGCAAAAGTGCTTATGAATTTTTAAAAATGAGGCATAAATGCCACAACCGTTAACTTACCTTAACGGCATTACTTTTTGAGTTAGTGGGACCCACAACTCTATTTTTTATAAGGGCAAAAACACCTATAAACTTTTTTAAGATGGGCATCCAACATCATAAACTTCCCTAGGCACTTTTACACCCCCATCAAAGTTTATGGTACTGGATGCCATATGAAAAATGTTCATAGGCATTTTTGCCCCTTAACCCTATAAAAAAATAAAGTTGTAGGTCCCACTAACTTAAAAAGTAACACCGTTTAAGTAAGTTGACGGTTGCGTGGCATTTTTGCCTTATTGTTAAAAGTTCATAGGCATTTTTGCACCCTATGAAAGTTTATGGTGCTGGATGTTCATATAAAAAAGTTTATGAGCATTTTTGCCCTTTAACCCTATATAATATAATGATACACTAATATAATATGATCAACTAACTTATTTATATTCCTTAATCTCTAAAAAAATCACTAAATTTTATATTTAGGACCGAAGGGAATATGTCATAACTTACAATATTTATTCTAAATTTTAATTTTTTTTATTCATGCAACAATAATTTAAGACACTTTTTCACATATAATACCACAATAACAACTAACTTATAGGATTTTGCCCTTAATGAATTGGAAATCAGAACCAAACAAGTTTTTACATTATTTTCCACACAAAAAATCCTCTTCTCATTGAGCTCATCAAAATCAGAATCATAACCTTGTATTGAATTTAAGAACTCAATCACACGGTTGCTAATGACTTTTGTTTTATGATAATCTTATGCAATTTCTTGATAATGTACTCCATTGGGTCCAAAATATAATATACACTTGACTTTTTTTAAAGAGATTAATGAGATAAATAAGCTACTTAATCTATCATACGAAGTGTATCTTTATATTATATATCAGTTCATAAGTTAGACAAAATACTTTGAGAATAAACAACAAATTTTAAACGTTTTTAAGCAATATATAATTAGTTTTTTTTAAAGATTCTCCAAAAAATCTATTAGATCTTATATTTAGGGCTGGAGTTAGAATATATTAAAGATTTGATATATAGACAACATACACAAACGGATGTGTTGTGTGTGTGTACTTTAAAAATAATTGCAATCGTGGACATCATATATTCTATGCAAAAAGACAAAGGCTTTGGCAGTATCATTCAGCTTATTGTTTCTATTCACTTTTGTTGCGCTGGCTGTGCATACTTTGTCTCGCAAACTAAACTCCTCTTGCTATTCCTTTCATTCTTTAATGAGATTTAATCATGTTATAATTAAATTTAGGAAGATGATTAGTTCTAAGCATAGATCCAATTCTCAAAGATATGATTACCAGAGTAATATAACAAGAATTAGGGCTTTATAGCGTAAATGACATTAAACACCTCTTTCAAAAATTTATTAAAATTGAACCCTCTGCAAATAATATAATATATTATGTAAACTATGATAAGATGAAAAATGTAAGCAAACGGTTTAAATAAAATTTCAGCTACATTCTTGCATTATCAAGTGGGTAGTGATTAGCATGTGATAGAATATGATTTTTATCCTAAATTTGTCATTTATTTATTTATTTTCGCTTTCATCTATACAGATCACTGGAATTTCGCGAAATGATTTTTGCTATGAATATATAAAGATTGAAAGTAACTTTAGAAAATAAAGCTTAGCTACTTAAACTATCAGCAGTCCATAATTATGTATTAATTGTAGCATTATTTAGATGTGATAGTTAAGTAATTAATGATTAGGGTCGAAGTAATAATTGTTATATTCACTTTCTTTGTATCATAATTGCCTTCTCAAATTCTTTTTTTTTTTTTTTTTGGATGAAATGCCTTCTCAAATTCTCTTTTACAAAATGCAACATCTCACCTCACTCATAATTTTTATAAATTTTAATTTAAAATATTTAACTTTTTTTAAAGCAAACCTAAATCATACAACTACCATAGAATTGTATATATATGGCGCTCTATATATTACGGTTTCTAGAAAAATGTCATCTATAAGGAGATGAAATTTCTGCAAACAATTATATGACGGTTGTTTAAAAAAAACCGTCATATATATAGACAAAATATTTAACGGTTGTATGAAAAACCGTCATATATATAGACAAAATATTTAACGGTTGTATGAAAAACCGTCATATAAATACACACTTTTTTGAAAAAAAAAACACCTATAATATATGACGGTTGTTCCTAAAAAACTGTCATATATATATGGTCTATATATGACGGTTGTTTGTAAAAAAACCGTCATATATTGTATATATGACGAAGTCCATCTGCATACCATGGGCTTGGCAGATTCAATGCCTAAGAATAACTCATATGAATGGTAATCATCTGAGCCATATGAATGGCTTTGTAGTGTCATTCGCTAGTCTGAAGAACCCAGAATACACATTCTCATGCACAGTATTTAGTTTTTGCATATGAAACTACTATTTATGTTATTTAGATAAGTATGCTTTGTAGTTGCGGCTTGTTCGATCTTCTACATCAAAAATTTGTTAATATAAAATCATACTTATGCTCAGTGATGTTATATTTGATAGCACGAATGCATCTATGATGCTCAAGTAATCATGTAATAGTACATGGACATCATTCATTTTTTCATGCCAAGGCAGTAAGGCCCAAGGGTGGCAATAAGTCTAAGGGCTATTGCTTTATGTTCATATACAATTACTCTTTACTTACATTTGGGGCTAAGAGATAACATTATTTTATATTCACATCACTGGATAAAATTGATAGTAGATTCTAAAAAAATAGAAGTTATAAAAGAGTTTCATACAACAACCAGTATATTTCTATGGAACCAACGGCGGTGTTATCCGGAAATGAGAAATTAAAATTATGCATTCACTTTTCCGTTCCCTCTCTTGTCGCTCCTCTCGCTCTTCCCACTCCTCTTCCTCATCCCATGATCCAAACCAGAGAACTTCCTCATCCAATAGAGGATCTTCCTCTTCCAATACCATCTTCAAAGAGGAAATTTGCTTTGAAGATGCCACCCAATGCATTGGTGACTGGAAAATTCTAGACATTGATAAAAAAGAATTATATCCAATAGTTCCCAGGAAACTCTTCCAATTGCATGATTATGTCATTCGATCAGTTGAAGAGGTCATACCTCTCAACTTGAAAATAACTGATATTCTGCTTCTGTCAGAAAAGTCTCTTCAACTTCATAGGTAGAAGTACAATTATATGCATATAGGATGTGTCCAAGTAGCATTAAAACCTTTAATAAATGAAGGACTTAATGCTGCGGCCTTGATGGTTGTCAGGGATGTGAGACATATACTATACTATGAGTCCATTCTAGGGATGGTTGAAGCGGGTCTGCATAATGGACTCATATACTTCAATTGTTTCCCAAACATGACAGTTCATATCCATGATAAACCTACAATAGATTGTCCATGCATGAATGTTAAGCTACATGGGCTTACCATGCAACCAGGTGTATCTCCTGTTTCTCTAATGTATAGGATCAAATAGAAGGTCATGAGTTCTTGTGCAACCACAACGAAACTCGTTCCAAAGAAAGAAGAGACTTGTCTCTTCCTGACAAATGCCACACAGGCAAATGTCGCT
>JBAGKO010000016.1:2965885-2980837 GCA_037177275.1 Acacia concinna
CTATTTTGTTATTTGTATACATATATGATTCATGAGATTGATAAGTATTAAGATAGGAATTGAATAGACATTAATGTATATTCATAAAGCATTATCTCATTAAGTAAGGATACTATTTGTGATTATGTAAGACAATACTTGATCAATGAGGACTTGTTGCCATATAGTGTTGCTTAAAAGAACTCTACTACCAAATAATATTAAGTTGCGGGACAAGTAGGAGAATGTTAGAAATTTAATATATTTAAATGTATATATATTATATTTATTTAGATATTATATATTTAATGTTATTATTTTAATATATATATACATATAAATATATCATCAGATGTGTTCCGTATTATTATTTGAATTAAAGAGTTGTGTTCATAGGTTTCAACTTTATCCATATTCAAATATCTCAATACTCCTCTCTCTGTTTTTTTTTTTTACTTGACATCCAATACATGCCAATCAGTAAATCAGGGTACAGGTGAAAAAGAAAATGCACTCGGCCTGTCTTTAATACAAAAATTACTTAATTGATTTAGGTAGATTATGGATGTTAAATACATTAGCTAACTATAACAAATATGGCCTAGCCTCCCTCAAATATAACGGTGTATCTCGTAAGATGATATTATGAAGGACCCTACTTACATAAAATTTCTTATTTCTATTACATCAAGTTCTCCAATCACATATGATAACTACTCCTATTTATTTCATTTGAGTTTATAATTAAATAATAATAATTAATAAATAGGACACATGGCCGCATGTGATTAAAAAAGTTGACAAAATGAATATAAGGAACTTAACCTATGTATTTTTATTATAAATTATGTAAATTAATTTAGAAAAAAATATTTAATATGAGAGATAAAATTGACGGAGCTATTATAGACCAAAATAAACATTTCAACTAGTGTCCTATATATAACAAGTAATAATTCTGGATGGAATTGACTAGAGGGATATATTATATTCGAACATGCCTTGAAAGAAGAAATGGAAGGTGTTGGAATATTATTATTGTGTGCTTGCTTTTTGAGCAATTGACTTTGAAACTTCAACCAATCATTATTAGAGGGTTCTTTAATCAGTCGGCTAGTGCATGCCCACGTAAATCCCTAGCTCTCCAACCACAATGTTATTTAACCCACACTTTAATAACATCATATATATATATATATATATATATAGATGATTTTAATAAATTTAATAAGGTAAAACTGCGCACAGCATCTTGAATTATTTTTGAGGTGTAATAAGCACTCTAAAATATTTAAAGGTGCAATTAGCACTCTGAATTATTTTCTTACGTGTAATTAATACCCTAAAGTATTTAAATGGTTGCAATCATCACCCTTTACTGATAGACACATAAGCTGCATCTTTTTCTATAGTCATGACAACATTAAAAATGTCACGTAAGTATTTAATATGTCAGTTAATTTATAATTAAAATGGCACCTGATTTTTTTTAGGGTTAAGGGACAGATTTGACAAAGAACTATTTCATTAGGGGCGCCCAATACAAATAACTATTTTGGAGTGCAAAAATATAAATGAAGATTTTTTTTGGGAAAAAAATGGCAAGAACGTTAATTACACTTATCGGCTGTTAAGTGTGGGTCTCATTGCCTATTATTTTAATATATTTTTAAAAGGTTAAGATGCAAATTTAGCAACAAACTATTTTTTTAGAGCACTAAGGACAATTATTTTTCGTAAAAATATTTAGGCAAATATGAGCATTTATATAAGAGCATTTCATTTTTTTATTACATGAGGTCGTGATCAAACCCAGATTAGGTGCCACATAAAGCACTAATTATACTACACGGCCTAAAGGCTATTGATTATATAAGGGCATTTTTATTAATCCCTTACTTTATTCTTTTGATAAGATAAATATGAGGGTTTACATTATAACTAAAGGGATTTAAAAGAAACTGGGAAGTTAAAAATTTTTAGATATTCACATATTTGTCTTTCCATTGACAAAACTTGATTTTATTTTTGCCAAAAGGGTGCAATAAAATTTTTTTTACAAGAAAATTATGTTAATGAAAAAATTTCTTAAATCCCTTTAAAATAAATCTAGATATTCAGGGATTTGAAAAACTTATAGATATTTACGAAATAAATATAGATATTCAGATATATAAAAGAAAAATATATATTTACAAAACAAATATAGATATTTAAAGATTTAGAAGACAAATATATATATAGATATTTACAAAACAAATAAAAGAAAAAAAATAGTTTGTTGCTAAATTTGCACTTTAACTTTTTAAAAATATATTAAAATAATAGGCAGTGGGATCCACACTTAACGGCCGTTAAGTATATTTAACGGTCTTGCCATTTTTGCCCCAAAAGATTCTTTATTGCTATTTTTGCACTCCAAAATAGTTAATTGTGTTGGACACCCCTAGCGAAATAGTCCTTTACCAAATCTACCCATCAACCCTTTCTTTTTTTAAAAAAAGAAGTTATATTGTCTTAGATTTCAATGAATTCTGCAAATGCTGTAAGCTTTGATGAGGAATGAAGCATTGAAAAGAAAAAACTTTTTCGGAGGATTTTTTTGTTTTTTTATTTAATTTAGAGGGCATCTTAATTATAAATTAGCTGATATATTAAATACTTATATGACATTTTTAATATTGAGGTGACTATAGATAAAATTGCAATTTATGTGTCTGTTAGTGGAGGATGTTTAATTACACACATTTAAATATATCAGGGTGTTAATTACACCCCTAAATACTTTAAAGTGCTAATTACACCTAAAAAAAATACTTCAAGGTGTTAATTACACCTCAAAAAATTGTTCGGCACACCTTTACCCAATTTAAAATCAAAATTCGATTAGCACTTTATGAAAGCTTGCTCAATGGCTATATATATTCCTTCCTTTCGTTGATGGTTTTTTCGATGAGATAAGTTTGGGATTTGCTGGATTAATTATTTGATTAATATTTCGTCCAGTTAAGTGGAGCTATATTGGAATGATCTTTCAATTCTTTCAAGATCACTAGCCTTGTGCTCTTTTCTTCTTTCGGCTCTAAAGTGTTTTAAGATCTCACACACACACACACACCATTTACCAAATGGTTCACGAGAGGCGGAATTGAGGACATATGGATGGTTCATATATATTTGCTTTCTCTTTTAAGATCCACCCAAACATGTTTGATTCTTTCTTCACCATGCAATATCAATTCTTATCCATCACGTGCTATGCAGTAGTACTATAATATTTCTAAACTCAGACATTTCAATTTTAAGAGGGTGATTAAGATTTGGTCAAAAAAGTTGTAAGTGGTGGGTATTTTGTTTTGCACTGCCTTTGAGCTATACAATTCGAAATAAAGTATTTAAAAGTTACCTCACAATACTTTCTCAAATCTTAAAAAAGCTACAAAATAGGGTAAAAATGAAACATCAATTGATTATTTTAACTTTGCAACTTACATTTGGACCAACTTTTATTTAAAATATAAAAATAGTCAAATTATGACCTTCTGATTCATATTATTATAAGTTACTTATAAGGGTGCGTTTGGTAAGAGGGAAATGGAGGGAAAGGGAGGGGAGAACAATTTTTTATTAGTAAGATTTTTAAGAATTAGAGAGGTGGGACTATAAAATTTTAATAAATATAATATACAAAATAAAAGAGTAATAAAAATTAATTAAAAACTAATTTCAACCCTACTTCTTTAATTTTTAAAATTTAAGTCATACAAATTTCCCCTCTCCTCCTCTCCCCTCAAAATCCCTTATACCAAACAAACTCTAACCGTCTCACTAGAATTTAAAAAAAAATGGTTAACTTATTTTGTTTGAAAATGAAACATTTTTAAGAAGTTTTCCATATTAAAGATCAAGAAGAAACATTAACATTACAGTGGACTTCAAGTCTTTTTCTAACAAATTGTAGGGTTAAAATGTAAATTTGTTATGAAAGTTTTCAATTCAAGCAAAATGTTATCTTGAATTTTTTTTTTTTGAATTCAATATTGGTCTAAAAGTTTCAAAATGACATAATACTACCCCACCCTATTAATAAATAGATTTAATCGTTAACGTTTTTAATAGTAAAATTGCTCCATTTTTATACTTATAGAGCAACTTCGAACCCAAAAATCTTTTGGATTGGGAGCGAAAACATCTTTAAGTAATTTTGCATCTTAACCCTAAACTGCAATATAGGTGTATATATTTGGAAAAAGTTCATTCATGCCAAAAGAAAATTAGTGAAGATACACAAAAATTAAGAGAACAATGTCGGGATGGGAATTGCTAATATATTGGTGAGCACAGAAAACAAGAAACGAAGCGTGTTGGTGTGTATGTAATGTTAATGAGCTCAATGATTGTATGATTTTCCTTCGTGCCTTAGCGATAATCATCAGTGGCACATTTGGCCTCTCTAGTCTCTAGAGTTTTGCAGAATCTGGAAAAAACGAAAAACAAATTGTAAGTACGTGTTGTACAAGCACAGACAAAGAAGGCATTATATCATGTGCATAACCCTTACCCTCTAAATCACAATTAAGTTTCACACACACACACACGATCTGCCTTCACGTACATGTACATATACCTCATTTAACTTAACCAACTATGTTCATGTTTGGATTAACGGTAAAAGCAATTTGTCTAATATAATTTAAGATATAAGAGATGAGTGTGTGAATTGAATTTTGTCTTGATTTCTGTGAGCATACTTATGAAACACTAACTATGTACCATGTTTGTCTTGTTGGCATCATCTTTGGCCAGCCACTTCTATAGGTTCCACTATATTTGATAGTTATTTTTTTCTATATATATTTTTTAATGTCATATATGTATATATGATGGTTTAACAACTGTCAAATATTTCTCCAGATATATAATGGTTTTTTATTTTTAGTCATGACATATTTTATCTTATATAATGACACTTCCGTCATAAGTTGCTGCCATAATTTCATCATATATGACGGTTTTTTTTTCATGCCAAAATTTTATATAAAACAAGGGCACTTTCAATCAGCCGCATGCTTTCATTTGCAATAAAATAACAGAAATGATATCAAGTAGCTGTATATAACATATAGCCAACAGATTCAATTTTAGTTGAAATAAACTCATACATAAAGTATATTGATGATTATCATAAACAAATACATATACATATGTATATACACGTACATATATATGACTACAAGCTAATTATATATATGATCATTAATATGCATATCATTGCATTGATTTCATGAATATATGTATATATAGTAATACATCATTAAGAGTAGTGCATACAAAAGGCCAACTCCGATTTTTAACATGCCTTTTCAGGTCCTTTATCTTGCACTCGACTAGGTACATCTATTTCATATATATTGGGCCACATAGTTACATCTCCTGACCAATGAACAGTCAGGTGAACCATTATGTCAAAGAAAGCTAAAGAGAAAAACATCTCCAACTCACACAACGTTGTCACGATCTGGGTTTGTAGCCTTGACAGCTTCTTAGGGTCAATCACCCTACTACACAAAAACTTGAAGAAGAAACATAGCTTTATGGTTGATGCTTACACCTTCATAGGTAAAATAACATGTATTGCCACAGGAATGAAATTTTCCATCAACACATGACAATCGTGTGATTTTAAACCCTTAAACCTCAAGTCCTTAATTGACACAACGTTACTAATGTTTGAAGAGTATTCTTCTGAAACTTTCACTGAAGTAAGAAACTTATAAAAGCTCCTTTTCTTTTGCTTGGATAGTGTGAAAGCCGCTGGGAGTATGAATGTATGAGATCCCTCTGCTTTGGTGCCAATTCCTCCTTCATTCCCATCTCAACCATGTCTAGTATTACATTTATGTCGTTCTTTGCCTTCCCATGAATATGGAGTAACATTCCAAAGAGACTCTCACAAACATTTTTCTCAATGTGCATGACATTAAGAAAATGCCTAACATCTAAGGAACTCTAATATGGCAAATAGAAGAAAATATACTTCTTTTTCCACCCGCATGTCCCAACATGTCTCACGAATGACTTGCCAAATTTACATTGTGCATATTCTGTTTTTACAAGAACACCCTCACCAGTGAGAGGTATAAGTGTTATCCTCTCTTCTCCTTTTATATTGAAGTATTTTCTCATACATTAATACGGATGAGCGTTTTTCCACTACTTGCAATGTCCCATATATTAATTCTTCATAACATGTTTCAGCCTAATCGACTGTGTATCCTCTTCACAAATTAGGCATCCAAGTTGGCCTTTAATGCTGTATCTTGATATATTCCCATATGCCAGAAAATCATTGATTTTCCAAACAACATATATAGCCTTCAAGTTGAACGATGCTTTCTCGTTAGCATAATATACAACCTCCCATTTGTACCACAGCTCCTTCAAGTCTTCAATTAGTAGTATTAGGTATACATCTATGTCATTGCCCAGTTGCCTCAGCCATAAAATTTGAATAGATAACATCGTGTATTTTTGTTTCATCGTGAGCCATGGAGGTATGTTATAGATAAACAACATCACAAGCCATGTACTATGGGTATTGCTTTGCATCTCAAATGGGTTCATCCCATCAGTGGCTAATGCTAGGTGAATGTTTCATGGTTCTTCATAAATTCAGGATACTGTAAGTCAAAGCTCCTCCACTTTGCAAAGTCAGTGGGATGCCAAAGCATGCCATCTTCAATCCTTTCGTCTGCATGCCAACACAAGTTTTTTGCATAAATTACATTGTTGTACATGTGTCTAAATCTAGATATAGTGCCCGTTTGGCAATGACTTATAATAAATGACTTATTTTTGTAAATGGCTTATGATAAGGAACTTATAAAAATAAGTAACTTATCATAAGTCAATTGTGTTTGGATTGGAGGTAGAAAAAGTGACTTATTGGAAGTAGAATAAGTTACTTGTGTTTGGATTGAGAATAAAAAAAGTGACTTATGAGAGATAGAAAAAGTGACTTATTTTTAAAAGCTACTTTTTTTAATTTATAAAAATAAGTAACTTATTTCAATACGTAAGTTATTTTCATAAGCTCCTACTAAACACCCAATTTCCGTAAAGCTACTTTTTTTCTTTCAGCCAACGCTTGTCACCACTCAGGAATGCTCACTGCAAACAGGCCCAAAATGGGCACATACCATAGCGCATTCGTTGAACTCTTTCCATGCGCTTGGTAGCATGACACTAAGTAAAAGGGACACTCAATCAACAATTTGTATTATTTATGGAATATAATGCAATCATTAGAACAATCATGTATCTTCTCATAACTCAAGCCAACGGTGCGCATCACTTGTTTGCATTATAGGTATTTATTGACATGTCATTTCCTGACAGCAACATTCTTCTCAAAATGACAAGCAACTCTATGAAACTCAAATCACTCAACCCATATCTTACTTTCCATTTGTACAAATTTAACATTACATATAACAATGTGAACTCAGTACAATTTTCATACAAAGGCTTCTCTACATCGCTCTTCATCCTCTCAAACTTTTTTCAAGTTTTAACTGAACTCTCCTTCAATTGCATCTGCCAAATCTTGAAGACGATCAGTGTCATCTAAAGGGTTAGTTAAGTCACATGTTTCCAAGTTAGGTGCCTCCTCACACCTTTTCAAAATTGGTCTGTCACACCTACTTTCCAAGTTTGGCCCACTATCACTGCGTTTCACTTCTACTTCACCATGTTTTGTCCAACATGCATAACTCTAATCAAATCTATTAGTCACTAAGTGCTCCTCACAAGTGTCTGGATGAACACGTCTTACAACATCACACTTGATGTAAGGACAGACAATGAAGCCACGATCATTAGCATGATTATGGCAAGCTAATCGTATAAATTTCCCAACCCATCTTAGTATTTCTTCAATAAATGATTCACTCCTTATTTTCCATTATCTAGAGCATATACAAAACAAACAACAAACACATTTAAAATATCTTAAAAATTATCGCCGGACTATTTTAGTATCAAGCAAGAAGTATTTAAAATTTATCAAGACAATAATATTTATGCACTTCATCAATACTAGAGAAACTAACAATTTTAATGCAACAAACTCTTAAAATCATCCACACAACAATATAATCTTCACTTTCTCTTTATATCCACACTTTTTCATCAATACAAATAAACAAACTTTGATATAACTATATAACAAATTAAACATTTGAAATATTTACAAAACAACACCCATCACACTCGATCTCTTATTAATTGCAAAAATTCATGCTAACATAGCAAGTAAAATAGAAAGTTTCATCAGCTAATTAATTATAAAGACATCACAATATATAGTAGTTTGAAGAAAAACATCTGTATACATACAATAGTTAGCAAAGTAAAACCAAAAAAAAAAAACCCAACAATTTCATCCTCTTCCAGAAGTAAATAGAAAAAAAGATAAAACATTAACCAAGTGATTATATAATTTGATTAGCTTATTTTAAGTACTCTATATTGTGCGACAAAATATATATGTGAGGGTGATTTTGTCTCCTACAATAAAACTCAAACCAAACAGCTTCTAAGTCAATAAGTTGAATGACTTGTTATAAATTTTCTATTTTAAATAGTGACAGAGATACAAAATTTTTCTCTAACAACATTCCACAAAATTTACAAATATTATGAAGATGATTCAAGTCGCTGTTCAACCTTTTCATCTTTAAACCGGGAAGCAAAATGCCTGTTAGAAAAGGGGATTATAGGGGGCCAATGATTAATATTGTTAGAAAAGGGGATTATAGGGGGCCAATGATTAATATTGTTAGAAAAGGGGATTATAGAGTAGATAAAATTTTTTAGGATTTTCCCTCCCCCTTCTAACCCTCCTCTTTAAAATTGAGAGAATTTAGAGAGAAAATGTTATATTTTTTATTCAATTAATTAACACGCATATAATTTTTACTCATTTTTAATATATATAGGTTGTCTCTCTTTTAAATTTGTGTTATACATTGTTAGTATTATATTGTTTTGTATTTTTTTACTAATCTATACATATTTTTAATAAAAAAACAAATTAATACACACATTTTGAAAATTGCAGGTAAATTTTTTTAATTACATGACAAATATTAATTTTCGTTTATTGACTAGTATCTATTTTATTTTCAATTGATTATATTCTTATATTGTTAAGTACCTTTTTTAACATTATTACAATCCCTATCCTCCCCTCCCTCTTTATTCATTCAAACAAATTAAAACAAAATCATTATCAAATACCTCCATTTCCCTCCCCCTTCATTCAACCAAACATGTTACTTTCTAGTGTGGGTTTCGGTCCTGATTCTCCCAAACACAAAAAATGAAGTCCAAACAAAGTACTCTTTTTTTTTTTGCTACAGCAAACAAAGTACTCTTACCAAAGAGTAAGAGCGCTCGCAGTCTCACACTAGTTTAGTAACTAGTGTCTGGGCTTAGCCCTTTGTATCACCAAAAATATGAAAGGTTCGGGTTAAAAAAAAAAAACTTACAGTAGATCAAACTAGCCTCAGCCGAAACCAATTAAAATAACGTTTACTTTGGTTTTTTTCCCTTATTCCCAGGTTTGCTTTTGGATGCTTGAAGCGGTGAAGCCTAAACCAAACCCCGCTAAACTAGACTTGTTTGATTGTTCAAGTAAAATTGGCAAAAGTCGGGTTATTGATGTGAAGTACTTGATTTAAAGTAATGTGTGTGTAAAAAGTTATTAGATTTTTTATTTTTGCTTATTTTCATAAGAGTGAATACAAACTTCGATAATCTTGAAGCGAAGAAAAATATCATTTTTACCGACAAATAGATGGAGAAAAGACAAATCACTCTAATTTCGTTTATAAATGATTGAATAGTAGATCACAGAGAAAGTAGTGATTATTACATAATGCTATTGAAAAAGTAAAACTACTAAAATAAAATAGGTGTTGACTGCTGACGCTTTATCTGACTGACACTTGTATGTGTCGACAATTTGTCTTTGTAGTCAACATTGTAACCTGCTGACACTTTATCGTCTTTGCCAACACATATTTGTTTTACATCTAACGTCTTAAATTAATTTTAGGTACATTTAATAATTTAAAGTATTTTTTGGTGCATCCTTAAACACTTTTGTAATTTATCATATATTTTAACAATCTTTGTATATAACAAAATAATCGCTCATACTCTTTTATATATTACTTTCATTTCCTAATATAAGGGCTATTTATGGTTAAATTTAATCATGAATATAAGATTTCAATCCGTTATATACTATCAAAATTATATTCTTTATTTTTTGATCGAAAAAATTACATTCTCTATTCAAAGTATCCTACATAAATTTAGGGGTTGATGCAACAAAATTTTTTTAAAAAAGACACTTGAAGAAAATTAACTCATATTTAATATACATGATAATTAAACTAATTTTCTTGACCCATATAAATTAGTTAAGTATATTATATCAAAAAAATTAATTTGTTGTATAAAAATAAATATAAATACTTTAAAATAATTTATCTAGTTTCTTTGATTTTCTTTAAAAATTAATTAGCTCTTAAATTAATTTTTTTTATCTTTTTCTGAAAAAAAAAAGAACTTTTTATCACCTGTCTCCCTTTATATAATTCAAAGTGTTAAAGGGCATTTTTGTCCTATAAATTTTCATTGGAATGATTTTGCTTTGAAATTTTTTTAGAGGGTAATTTTGCAAGTTATAAAAAAGGGGACAATTTTACCCTAGTCATTAACTCTGATAATTTTTATAGTTATTTGATCAAATATGATGAGATGATAGTCTATATGTCATTCATGTCATTTTTGTTAAAGTACAAATTTATTTCAAAAGTTTATATGTTATTATCTACTATATTCTCTTGAAATTATAATAAAGACTTTCAGAATAAATTTAAACCTTAACAAAAATTATGTAGATGACATATATATGCTGTCAGCTTAACACATTTTATTAACTAATTGTTAAATAGTAAAATTGTTTTCTTTTTAAAAATTCTGAATAAAATTACCCCTAAAAGACTTATAAATTAAAAATCGCTAGCACTTGAAAATTCTATAGCAAAAAATTCAAATGAAAATGGCGGGCTATATATATAATTAAGTTCTGGGTGAAATCCATCTCCTCCGTACTCTCCCCGAATTTCTGCCCCTTCTAGTTCTACCCTATTGCCCTGCCAATTTCGTGTTTCTTTGCAGTTCGTTAGTCCTCATTTTCTTGATTTAGCCATTCATTACATCATCTCTTTCTTCTGGCGGAGAAAGAAAAGGTCACCTCTACGATTTTTTTTTTTGGCCACTTTCCTCTCTCTACCGTACATAGAACAGCTTTGCAAATTTTTTCCCAATAGAACAAGGGAGGATTACATGAAAATGGGGTGAAACTACACCTATTTTGGGATTTAGTAGCTAGTGCAGATGGCAGAATCAGTGCGAAAGAAGATGGAGTCTGGACGCTTGATCTGCGATACAGAGATTCCGGTTCTACAGCACAAGATTGACGTCTTTTCCTCATCTTATCGGGAATCTCTCGAATCACTAAGGGCGAGATCACAAGAAACTGCTCAGTATCAAGGCGAGGGTTCCATACTAGTTTGCTTTCATCTCATTGAATTGCTCCTTACAACAGTATTTCTTATGGATTTTTGGTTATGATTATTATAAATTAGGGCTCTGAGCTTTTACATGTTTTCCCTGATTCCACCTATTGTCGAGTAATTTATACTTTAGCACTATCGTTTATGACGCGGGTTTTAGATTTTGACTTATTCTCTGCCTTTCCAGCTAAATTAGAAGAGACCAGAGCTAAATTGAGGGAGGCAGAGGATGATTTGGTTAAAGCACTGGCGGGTACATCTTTAATCTCGCTTTGTTTCTTAATATCGGAGGTTTTTTATTTGAATTTCCCCGAACCATATTGCATAATTTCATTGTCGCAATACGATAGCTTCTAGTGACTAGGCGTTAACTTGTTACTAAGCGTTAACTTGTTACTTCTTGCAACTCTTAATTGCATTTCCACACAGTGAAGACTCGCAAAGAGGCCAAGCGCATGGTCCTGACGGATGCTATTGCTTCTACGAAGACTAGAGTTGAAGATCTTAAGAGTAGTGCTCAGAAGCAAATAACCAAAAATAGTGAATATGCTGCAATTTTATCTCAGCATTCTTCTGGTAATGATCTGTTTGAGAATTCATGCAAGCAATTCCTAAACGTTTCTAATCTACCAACTGGCTGTTGACTTTCTGGCTCAGTCTTTATTCTGCTCAAATATGCTTTCACGTGCATTCTTGAACCTGCTTGAAGCTCATTCTTATTTTGTGGTCCTGTGAAAGAGGAAAGATGATTAAATAAAAAGTTATTATAGATCTTTCCATTAGAGTAAGACATAAATGTTGAAAAATCTATCATTATTTGTTGGTTAGGTATATCTTTCATGATGAAGGTTGCCTGCAGATATCGATATTGGTTTTGAAGAAACCTTCATTTAAAGTTAATCATGTCATTATGACTATGGTACCCATTGGGGCAATTGGAGAAGCCGATCGGCTCTTGGTAATTGGGAATCCGAGTGCCCAGTTTTAACAAGTCAGACAACGTTAAGATGCCCACCATCTTGTGTGAGCTGTGAAATCACATATCTTTGAAAATTGTTTGAAACTTAAATTGTTGGTAAATGTTAAATTTGGCAGAATACTCCGTATTCAGCACTGTATATTTAGTCACACTAAAGTGACATATCTATAAAAAGAATGTCTATGTGGTCCTATCAGTTTATATGAATGATCAATATTTAGTTTTATAAACAAACGTCTCCAAATTTTTATGTGACACGTTTAACGATAAACCTTTGAGAGTATGTTTTACAGTACTTTTTTCCATTTATCACTTTCTTTGACTAGGAAACATTTTGTGGTTCTGGTAGTTTCCCTCACCCCACTTCCCTTCCTCAAATTTGCATTGTATTAATTGGGTTTTTATGTTTTATGAGAAACACTGATGTATTCTAAACCCTTGGCAGCATCAGAAGGAACAACGAATGGAAGCACTGAACAAAAAGATGAAATACTGGAGGCCATCTCATGGTACAATAAAGTCCTTGGCTTCCATGTTGAAGGCGGACGTGGTAATTGATGTGGTTCATATTGTTCAAGTTTTATTCTTCTTTATTCTTTGATGTCCTTATAAGTTCTTCTGCACATTAGGGGTGAAGTTCACCTTCAAAAATATCAATCCTAGCAATCCCAATGAGGAGTGCTTTTTTACCATCCGTCATGAAAATGATACTTATGCATGTAAGTGGCATTTTAATTTTTGTTTATGATCTCAAAACAATGTGATAATGTGCTTCCTAAATCTGATTTTTTTCCTTTTCTTTCAGTATTGAATTGTGAACCCTCCCTCAAAGGAATGGAAGAGTTGATCCACGAGTTAAACAAGACAAATGGGCTATTTAAATACGTCAGGGTTATGAGGAGGAAATTTCAAGAATCTGTAGCACAGGGTATGATTGTGGCTTTATATATGAACATCATCATACATGGATAAAATGGGGGTGCTAAGTGTCCTGGAGCCTTAGTTCTATCTTGCACGTCTATAGCTTTGATTTTTGTCATCCTGGAATTTTGCTTTGTAGTAGGAGGATTGGCATGATATGCTTATTGAAATTAATGTTTCATCTTATTTCTTATACAGTGTGATATTGTTGAAGTCATCAACTTATCTTGCACGAGCAGATGCTACTTTAATAATAGAGTTTTTTTTTTAATTCTTTCATATAAATTTCTAACAAGTTCACTAAACAGGGAGTGTAGCATCCTTAAATTGTGGACATCAAGAGTCAGCTGTTATCTCTACATTTGCTCCAGATCTATCTATCTCATCCTTTAGAAGTGATTCCCCGACCAAGAAAAATGAGAATCAAGTTCAACCTATAAAAGGAGAGAGACCTTCCAAGAAACAAACCCTCGGAAGACGAGCAATATCTTCTGCCTTATCTCCTGGATCTGCCTCATCAGTTCGCCAGTCTCCTCGTTTGAGGGTATGAATCTAATTAGTAAATTGTGCTCCTTGAATTTAACTCTGTCAACACTATCTGTTGTTAGTTCAAGGTTGGATTTCTCTTTAGAAAAAGTAATTATCATGTTACGAGCGTGAGGTTCTTTTATAATATTTTTACCTTTTCCCTGTCAATGACACTATAATACAAATTTTAGGGTAGATAAACTGTTGCGGTAATTCTCAGAAATTTAGGGAAGAAGGAGAGATTAGAGAAGAACAGCAAATACAGAAGAACTGGATCACAAAATCATCCTCATAGGATGCACTCTTATTGCAAAATAATAGTTCAGTCAGTACATGAGGGAGTCTACCTATTTATAGATAGCATAGGTAGTTAGGATGTATAACAGAATAACATAATGACAGGGGTTCCTAACGGTGCTACGGTTATGTTTTTCAACTGTTAATATTCTGATAAACTAATCCCCTAATTACATCAATAAAACCCTAATTTCATCCTAATATTTATTCCATAACAATGCGCCCCCCCTGAAACAACCCTTGTCCTCAAGGGTTTGGCGCCTGAAATTTAGGAAACTGCTTCTTCAAGTTGAACAAGGAAACCCATGTAGCTTCCTCCTCGGCAGGTAAGAATTTGGTTGAGCGCCAGGCTTTGGAGGTGGCTTTATTTGTAACAGAAGTATTCTTGTTTGCCACAGTGCCTCGCTGGTGGGTCCCATTGGCATTATTATTATTATTCTTCCCACCGGTACTGTTCCTCGTTGGAATGGTATTATTAAGATACCGGTTACTGTTGCCCATGGACGTGGCTTGAGCGGATTGTCACGCTCTAGAATTTTCTAGAGGTTTCTTGTATATTCTTGCACATTCTTGTATTTTCTTGATGTATAAAGAATT
>JBAGKO010000016.1:2980937-2993100 GCA_037177275.1 Acacia concinna
TAGCTCTCTTGTAATCTCTTCCTTTGTAAAGCTTTTGTGTTCAATACAAAGTTCTGCCTTTGCAAGTTCTTGAGTTCCTTAATACTCTCTTGAGTATTCGAGAGTCGGAGAGGCTGACTTAGCTAGTTCGCGAGGGGCGACGAGGGGCTAAGTGCCACACGGGTGCTTGTACGAGACAGGTCCGTGACAGGATGGTGCCAACGAATCTTTAACGCTAGTATAATGTCGACTTCCCTGATCACCACCTGTCTTGGAGTCGCGATGGCCCATGGCGACTTCTTGAATCCTTGCTAGGTGTCGCGTCTCCTCTATGGTCTGTGGATCGAAAAGCAAAACCGAATCGGCAATTTCTTCCTTCAAACCGAATATGCATATATCCACCAAATATGGTTTAGAAAGATCCAACTGTGCTGAGATCAAATCGAATTTAGTGTTAAATTCCGCCAAGGATCCTGTCTGGCGCAATCGCGTTAGGTCGCTCGTCGGCTTCTCAAAGGTGGGGCCAAACGCTCTTTTGAGTAACGACGCATAGTCATGCCACCAAGGCGAGTGGAGACCCCATCATTTCTTAGTCGTGATGTGCCACGCAAAGGTATCATCATCAAGATACATGGAAGCTATCCGGATCTTCGAATTCACCGGGGTGCCATCAAACTCAAAGAATCGCTCACACTTCATTATCCAGGTACTGATATCTGTACCTTGGTACCTTGGAAATTCCATCTTCGTGAATTGCGTATGTCGTTGATAGCCACGATGCCCATTATCAATTCTTGCGTTCTCGTTGGATCTGGGTTCATTTTTTGGTGGTCGGTTTTCTCGATTGTTGAGGGCTGTCTACAACATGTTGCGAAACTCCCGCCCCATGGTGCCTAGATCCTCATTGAAGCCCCGCATTGAAGCCTGTAATTCGTCAACTGCATCTCATTTCTAAAGCTTGGTTAAATCCACCTTGTGCAACTTAGTTTCAATGGCATGAATTCTGTATTCCAGCTCAGATTCCGCGGTTCTTGTGTTTCTTGAACTCTAGCTTCGAGTGTTGGCCATGCATCACATATGGCAGCGGGAGGGTCAGAGGAGGGAGGTCTCTGATTACTGATACCACTGTTGTGGTAATTCTCAGAAATTTAGGGAAGGAGAGATTAGAGAAGAACAGCAAATACAGAAGAATTGGATCACAAAACTATCCCTGTAGGATGCACTCTTATTGCAAAATAATAGTTCAGCCAGTACATGAGGGAGTCTACCTATTTATAGATAGCATAGGTAGTTAGGATGTATAACAGAATAACTGAATGACATGGGTTCCTAACGTTGCTACGGTTATGTCTTTCAACCGTTAATATTCTGATAAACTAATCCCCTAATTACATCAATAAAACCCTAATTACATCCTAATATTTATTCCATGACAAAATTGATCATACTTATTGTTTTTTTAGGAGCTTTTGCTTTCTTTAATGTTTGAGCCCAAGATAAATCCTATGAATGGATAGGACAAAATGATTTTCAGGCTTTAACTACTGACAAGCTTCTAGCAGATTGTAAGACCACAATAGAGGGACTATAGATGTTAGAACCTGGAACTGAAAGTTGGTGGTAATGATTTTTTTCTAAAAAACAAAAACATCATGCGACAGTGATCAATATGATGACTGAATATCTAGTGGTTTGAAATTTGACTTCTTGAGCTTGTCATTTTGCCTCAAACTTATGGTTCTGTTGAAGGAAGACATTCTGGTGAACAAGACCTTGATCCGCTTAGCTTTTCCTAGTTTCATTTTAGGTGAGACCCCCCATCGCCTAAATCGTGCGACCTGGTTCTTTTCTGACCAGATAGCCAACATTCCATGAGTGGTTGTGATTTGTGAATGCTGAAACACTGATGACAATTTTCTTTTTTCAGTGTATGTTTATCTTCTATTTGGACCATGGGTTGCAAATTACAACATAGAGGATTCTTAGGGGAAAAAAAACAAAACAGAATGACAACAGTGACTGGCAGTTTGTTGGCTGCTGGTGCTTAATTGCTTATGATATTAACGTGATAATAAGATTTGAAAGAATAGATTCTGCCATAATTTGTTCAAGGTTCCATGTATGTTGCATTCTGTAGGGTTATCGAGAAAGGGGAATTGACACCATTGGACTTTGTATTGTATTGGCATCATATATTAATATTATTGTATAGTAAAATTGTTAAGTATTTATTTGGTGTAGATAATAAGAATGGATATGATTTCAGCAAGTATGTTTTTGGTGATGCTCACTTATCGAAAACATTGCCATGGTCTACTTGTTAGTTTTCTGCTCTTCATGTGCTAGTTCAATTGATGCTAAGATCTCTTATATATGGCAGGCTAGGAAATGAAGTTGAGTGCAGGTAGTCGTAACTTATGACTCAAGCTACCAAACAAGTCGACACGTGAATGTAGACATTTGCAGTGTATATGGCTGAATCCTCATCCAAGATGTGAGAAGAGCTTCGCAAAATATGTTTTGTAACTTGGTCTCCTATGATTGTGTTTTTCCATCTGTTTTGTGATGATTGTGTTTCTCATTTCTTGTTTGGTTTATTAACAGCTCTTCAGTTAATCATGGTTTTGTTTCACAATGTAAATATCGGTTTAATCAAAATTTTGGATCATGACCAAAATGTATGCGACTTCTTTATATAAAAAACAAGTTTCCCTACATAAAGAGAATCTAACACACATTAAGGTTCTTCTATCCCATTGGTGCGGTTATCTTTTGAATGCAAAGGAGAAAGGGAAAAAAAAACAAAAAGCCTAATAACTAAATGCGCAAGCAATAGATACCACACATGAAGATACGGTTTTTGCAAGGTGAAGGAGGTTCTAGCAACAAAGCAAACTCCAAATTATGAGTGTAATGAGGTAGCCAACATGCACAGGTATTGGTCTCGTGGTATTTGTAATGATATCTGACCTATTAGTTATTTAAAACGATCATAATTTTTAAAATAATTTTAAACATAAGTGCTTGCAATTTTAAGTTTAGAGGTGTGTTTTTTTTTTTCCTTAGAATCAGTAAATAACATGATTTCTTTTTTCTGTACTTCGTAGGGCAATAGAGTTTGAAACTCAAGAATCTCTAAGTTCAATGGCAATATTAGGAATGTACTGTAACTTTAGGAATGAATTGGCCTTTTCAAGTTTCATTTTCATCCTGAATTAGGTTCTCCGGCAAACATTTGTGCTTATAACATTGTTTCAGTTATACTTTTGGAGTGAAAATGTCTTCATCAGCAAATACTTGAGTATCTTACAAATACTTGTTGTCTGAATTAGTACTGTTGAATTATTTTTGCCAACATTCTGATCCAAAAGGAAAACTCCCGTACATTACATACATGAATTAAGCGATAAGTCATTGCACAGAGAGAGGGGAGAGAGAGATGGCAGTGATAATTCATTTAAATTTGTATCCAATTTTATTTGTGGACAATGTTATGGTCGGAGATTTGACTTGTAAAGTGATGTAGTAGTTCTATAATGTTTGCTCCCTAACGTAAGTACACGATGTGTGTGTTCTCTGTTTTTTTTTTTTTTTTACATATACACATGGGTGAGAGTGTTAATAATTAAGAGGAGGCTTGACGCAGTCGTTTATGAAGCAAAGCTTGAGTATTATTCCATAGCTTTTGAGCTTCAAACTGGTCGTTCGCTAAACTTGAGCAGTTACTCTCATTACAATCTGCGAAATATTTCCCACTCTGCCCTTGTGTTTTTGCACTCACTGCTACATAACACGTTGTTGCTGCTCCCTGTCCATATCATATATACACCTCTGTTAATTTTTATTTTTTGACAAAATGCTCAATAAAAGTGGCAGGGTCACTAGCCACGCTTGGATAAAGTCCCAAGCTTGAACCTAGCGTTGACATACTTGTGTGCGCGCGTGTATAAATTGCATAAAATCAGTAGAAGACATGCACAACTTGAGACTTGGACTTGTTTAATGATAAGGATGTTCTTAACAAACCTGAGATGTCGATTTGAGCAACTTGGATGCAATGAAGAATAGGGAATCTGCGTGCATGTTTGAGATAATTAGATTTCAGATTGTTTTATCTGAAAAACAAAAATTTGGCATTTAATAAAAAGTTGATGATGTGAATGAAAATGGATTGAAGGGCTTGTTGTTAATTACCTGTTATGAGGCCTTTATGAGCTCTGATAATTCCTGTCTTCACAATCCCCGGATGAACAGCATTCACTGTCACTTTAGCATTCCTTGCCTGACATTTTTAATTTAAACAAATGTTCATACATACAATGTTGTCAACATGACATTTGGCACTGAAACAAAAAAATGAGGCACAAGAACATTTGTTTCATGCAATCATGGCTTGAAAGCTCTGGTAAATAAGAGATCGTACTTCAATCCCACTTATAATTTTAGTTTGTTAGTGTTTGTTCCTCTTATTGAAACAAAAAAACAAAGTGTTGGTTTCATGATATTGAATCCTAACCTTAAGCTGTCTGGCTAATTCCTTGGCATGCAAAATATTGGCCAATTTTGATTGGGCATACGCACTTGTGGCATTATATCTGCAATTAGATTGAAGATTAAGGGATGATTAGTACATGGCCAACAAATAAGAATGTTTCCAAGAGAGAAGTGATTAATTAATTAATGAAGAAGTGAAGGTACTTACTTTGTTCCATTGAGCAAGTAGGGGAAATGAAAAGCATCTCTCTTGACCCAGCTATGGATCACAGAAGACACATTTATGATCCTTCCTTCAATCCCACTCTTCTCTGCTGTTTCTATCATTTTCTCTATCAGCATTTCCGTCAACAAAAAATGTCCTGCATTCCCAACCATCATCAACATAAACATTCCAAAAATAACATTACCCTTAATTTTTTAATACTATTTTTCTATCATTTTCTCTAGCTTGGACTCGGACTACGAGGGGAGAAAATTGACATGTCAAAGCATGTTCAACAAAAGCTTTGTACTTTAGAAACATGCTTCAGAAAGCTTTAAAGATCAAAACGCATGCATGCCTGGTGGACCAAAGTGACTGTGATGAATGAAATTGACAGCACAACCTAAGTGACACAAATTTATATGATGTATATTATATACCAATTATTTTAATATGATTATATAACATCAACTATTCATCTTCCGAATACCAATTTTTCTAATATGATAATATAACATCAACTATTGATCTTCCGAATAATATTAGCGAGGATGGTAGGAGTATACACTTATTAGTCTAATTTAAATATTTTTAAAAGTCATAATTGGGATTAAATAACAAAGAATGAATTAAAATTGATGAAAATTTTCCACCAAAAATAAAAAAATTAAAACTATTCTTTTTCTTTCTTTGAAGCCCATTTCTATAGGGGAGACAAGAACTTGAAAAGTACCCAAGTAGTTGGTGGCAAACGTCATCTCAATTTTCTCTTCTGAGAACTCCAATTTTTGAGAGAATATTCCAGCATTGTTTCTGACAACCAAAAAAAAAAATCAATAACAAGATTATTTAATTTGATATATATAAGAGTGCACATATATATATATATATATAATCACAAAACTTACATGAGGATATTGAGGGGAATTTGTAGAGCCAAGAACTCAGAACAAAATCTCTGTACAGAAGCGAAAGAACTGAGATCGATTTCCAACACTATAACCTCTGCGTTTGGAGATTGTTTCTGTATATTCTGTCTCACTTCTCTGCCCTTCTTCATGTTCCTCGCTCCAATCACTACTCTCACTCCTCTCTTTGCCAATACTCTTGCTGTTTCAGCTCCAATCCCAGATGTTCCACCTTCACATAATAACAATTAATCACTTCATTAATTAAGCAAAGAGCCTAATTAATAATAATAATCCAACAACATTATTAACATATATATTCTTGAGATTCTGTTTCTGTACAATCATTAAAAGGAACAAAAGTAGTAAAGGAGAAAGAAAGACCGATATGGGGGTGATATAAGCTCAAGTGTCTGTCTGTGAAGCATTGAAAGAAAAAGATCATTTGGTACAGAAGGAGACAGAATCATGGCTTGTTGCTGCTATAAAGAAAATCACCATTCTTCTTTTTTGGTACACTCACGGGTTCCACTGCCAGCCTAACTCCCACTACCTAGTTTCTTCTATATATCCCACCAAAATAAATTAAATAAATTAACAAAACCTTCATGCATATACCCCATGTAGCTCACTGATAATATCAGACTTGTTCATTCTCAGATTTGGTACAAGTCCTTAGCTAATAAGTCCCATTTAACGACACAAACACCAAATCCCGGTGAGATGTCTCACATTGGCTGAAGAGAGAAACGAAATAAAGACGCCTTATAAGGATCTTGATACCTCCCGCTCTTGACGCGCTTTGAAACTGTAACGGGGAGCAACATCACAGAACACATGACACGAGTGGTTTTGTGCTATGTGTGGTGTGCTTCATCATTCTAGTAGTTTTCAAGGGTCGGTATTTTACAGTAGTTTTCTGAAAGTTAACCAGGGAAACAGATCTATCAAACTTTTCTGTCAAAACAAAGAAGATAGAAGTGATCTGATATAACAATCTGGTGGTATTCATAAATCTCCTGAATCAACTCATGGGACACTCAATTTGTTGGAGTCTTGAAGAATAATAAGGAGGGAAAGAAAACAAGGACCAAGAAGAAAACCAATCAGACCAACCACATATGGTCGTCCTTCTATATATATATATATATATATTTATGTTCATCTCAGAAAAACATGTGTTTGCTGTGAGATGAGAAGAAGAAGAAAAAGTATTGTTCTTATTCTAGGCTTAATTACCTGTGATGAGAGCAGTTAGACGAGAAGAGAGAAAGCAATTGGAGCAATCCTCCGTGACTTGATCGGCTGTTGAATTAGAGCCATAACCACTTGGCCCAGCCATTCCTGCTAAGTATCTCAGTGTTGCCTTCATGCCTTCGCTTCCTTTCACTCTCTTACCACCACAAACAAAGACCATTTGACAGTTCTAACTTACAACACCAAACAACCATATATATATATATATATATATGTAAGGAGGTCTAAATGTGAATCACGCACAAAAGTGGCTGTATATATAATATGTTTGGAAAGAGTAAAGAATATATAGACAGGATGATGAGGTATAGTAAATAAAAACGCTATAATATTACGTTTGTTTTGAGCCGTTAATTTTATGAAGAAGCTTTATTTTGGATGTCGTGTTTAGCTAAATCATTGGTTGAAAGTTGAAACCACACTTACTATCGTATGTTCCACAAACTTCCTGATTTAAACCTAACAGAACTGCTTTGATATGTGTAGTAATATTTGTGTTTTTAAGATTTCCATTTGGGTTAATTCTGCCACTTTTCCCCCAAAAAAAAAAAAAAAGGTCTTCATTTCTAATAATTACCACTGCCTGTCCTTATTAAGTGGCTTGCATTTTTCTCTCTAGTGGGCTATGACAATTGTTGATTTTTTTTGTTTTCTTTTGAGAAAGTTTATTTGTTTTTTTTTGTGAGTGCATAATTATGCTTATGTACTAAGTAAAAAAAGGTGCATGATAATAAAGCTTGATTAATAGTTAACAATTAATTATTATATGAAGATTACCACTGAAGTTAATTAAACCATAATTCTTACGTGCTAATGATGTTTGACAATTGCCCCCTTTCTTTTGTTCTTTTGTTTTGCTCACCGATAATTCTCTCTTTTGCTTTCACCTTGTTTTTTTTAAAAAGAAAATAATTTCTTTGGGGTTAATTTGTTTGTGTATGTGGATCTAACGTGCTGCATTTTCTAGATTAAAATTTTCTCCTCATGTCATCTTCCACCCAATCTGGTACATTAAATACATATCCCGAACAAACAACATATATAAACTTAGGTTGTGATGACAAAAAATATCAACAAAAAAAAAATCTATGAAGATCTATTGGCATCCTTAACTCAAGTGTGGTGCAAAAGTACTACTCTCAAACCCTTTGAAAAATAATAGAATCTCCAAAAACATTAGTGTGAAAATTCCTAATACGAAATAAAGGTATATGATGGTGAATGTTAGAAATATCACTAAAAAAATAACGAATTAGCAACAGACTTATGCGGCTAATTAATTAGTGATATTCTATTTTAAGATTAAAATATCAATATTTGTCCTTAAATTATGTCATTGATCCACTTTTTTTTTAAAGTTTAGTTATTGAAATTTTATTTGATTGCAAATGGAAAAAAAAAATGTTTGTCTATTCAAATTTATGTTTAACCAGTGAAAACCCTAAACACGACGGTTTGTTCTGTAAGAATTCATACCGACAAAATTAGACACACACTTCAATTCATAAATATTTTATTGGTATGAGAAAAATATAGAGTGGGTTGTTGGTGGCAGCAAAGTCGTCTCTGTATAAACCTTATCATAATTTTGGCAATAGTGGTCACGATAAATAAGGAAAAGTTTCCACTATTAAAGAGAAACATATATATATATATATGCATATATATACATTATATAATGAAATATAATTAATAATACATGCGCTTCCAATTAATTAAATACAATATTTTATAATGAAATTAAAAAAAAAGATGAGTTGAGTTTAAAGAACGTTCATTAGAACCAGGGATTAGCATTCATTTTTGTGATAAGTTTTAAAGAAAACACAAATTAATTGTACTTAAGTGGATATAAATTTTGTTGGCTTTTCCCCAATTATTGGTGGAAGTAAACAGCATGATCATTTGAATTAGACTACTTATGTGACTTGATTTTTTTTTTAAAATTTTGTTTTCACTATTTGTTGATGGAACATTATCTCAGGGGAAAGTAATATACCCTCAATGAAATCAACTTGTGCTTGTTTCATGGAAGGGACATGACAAAGACAAGATACTGATTTGCCAAACATCTTGTTTAAATATGTCGTATATTACTTTTGAGAACATATATATATATATATATACACACATTCTAAAATAAAAATAAAATCAAAATGCAATCTCACGATCACTTAATTTCGGCCACTCTTATATTGTGCGTGATGTTTTCTTTTTTCCCCGAAGTCTCTTCTTACCTCAATTATTATCGTTGAATTTTGACTAATTAAAAGTATGCATTTTCTTTTACAATTCATTGATTTGGACTAATGTGAAGCATGTGATACGCATGAACTTAAACAAAAACCAATTTGTTCATATAAAAATATAGATTAGATTAGATTAGATTGATCATATATATGCGTACTACAAGACAAAAGTCGTTCATCATGAAAATGCGCATAAATTGTTCTAAACGAGTAATCGTGACATCTTATCATAATCTAAGAGATGTTTAATTTAATTCAGACTTTTCATGCCAATGTAGAATAATTAATTTTGGCCCCTTGTCAGAGAAGAAAGGCAGATTAATTCATTTGACTGTACTAGCCCTCTTAATTAATAATCACAAAAGGTGATTAGCTTTGAACCAGGAATATAAATAAAATATATAGGAGATTTGTGGGCAAGAATATCATGAGAGTTTGATATATATAATAGGTAGTTACAATAATATAAATTTAAAAAAAAATGGGAGGAGAATACTTAAAATTAAAATAAGAAAAGAAATGGTGGTGTGATATGATTGTGTGAATGTGGGTGAGCGAGTGCATGCATGGAAGAAGAGTAGTGATTGAAAAGAGAAGGCACGTGTGGATGTAAAAGAGCCAATGATAGTAGTAAATGCATGCAAATAATAATTAACAATGAAAATAATGGAAATGTTGCAAATTCTTGTAGACAGCCATTTTTTAAAAAACTTGGGAGGGTGAAACACTGATGTCTCGAAGCTACAAAGCTATTAAACCCACAATCAATTTGTTACTTATAAGATAAATTTCATATGAATTTTTTTAAAAAGGAAATAATAACGTTAAATAAATTACTTAATCACATAATAATGATATAATAATGATAATATGCTATGTATTAGTCAGATAAATTAGTTTTAAAAGATAATAAATTATTTTTAAAAAAATTTAACATTTTTTTAAAAAAAATAATTAAATTTTACATTAAATACGTGAAAATGAATTATACGGCCATTGGCGAACAAATTTGAATTACAAGGAAAAGGAAGGGAAGGAGAAAGGGAGAGAGAGGATGCTTTTAAGGTAGGGGTAAAATAGGAAAGGAGAGGCTGGTGTGGTTGAGAAATGATGGGCAGTGTTGGGGATTTGGAGGGCTAAAAGATGGGACTGAAGTTGACCCTTCAACAATGCCTCCCCACATTTGGGGGGGTCCACTCTGCTTCCCTTCTTCCTTACACACACTCTCTCTCTCTCTTCCCATCCCCATGTAACTCCATCATAGAAGCTTTTTCCTCATGGCTCAGTTGTATATAACTAGAAAATAATTTACTGGCGTTTTTTTTTCACAATTTATAAAAAAAGTATGTAAAAAATTTTATTTTGTCTTATCTTGTAAAAAAGAGTTTCTAAAACCATAGTTTAGCGGTTTCTTAAAAAAAAAAAAAAAGTCTTTCCCCCTATTTGATTTGCATCTTCACTGAAAATCAAGGATAAATTGTTCTACCGCTACTCCCCAGCTAATAGAAAAATGAGCTAGTTATGAAAAGTTTGGTTTGATACAAAATATAATATTTTAATTTATTTTTACCTTCATATTTATCTTTTTTCGAGATCATGTCACATTTGTGTTAAATTAAACAATTTATTTCATTTGTTAATTCATAATTAGTGGAGTAGCTTGTATATATATTGTAGACATGAAGGACTATTATATAACTACAATGTGTGGTTGTGCTCTATATAGAGTTTTTAGGTGCAACGATATTTTTTTTAGGGAAAATGGTAATAAGATCCCAATGACCAAATATATTAATAAAAAAGTCTCGTCAAATATTACAATCACGAAGAGGTCCCAAATGACTCTTGGGATAATATGTTCAGAAGACAAAAGACATGACTGCCCTTTCTCAATAAAAAAGATGACAAAAAGTGTTGAATGAAGAGACCTTCTCATCTCTCTCTCATCCATCTTTTCTCTCTCTACTCATATGAAAACCAACGACCCTCTTGTTCCTCTTTACTCCCCGATCTCTTCTCACAGCAAAGAATGTGAAAAGCATATGGTCAAGTGGTTGACAGTATCTCAAGCACCCACAACGGCAATGAATCGTGTAAAAGGTCATCTCTTCCTTCTTTACTCCATCTTTGCTCCTCCATTTTGTTACTGTGCACCTATCACCCACGACAGCAACAAAGAACAGGGTATCACGGAGAAGAAGGCGCGGACAAAACCCACATTGCTGTCCACTCCTCCAAATTTGTTATGAGTTGCATTTTGTAATTGCTTATACGAGAAAAAAAATGTTGTTAAAACCAACAGTTGAAATTGTTAATAAGACTGTTAAAGTTGTTAATATTTGGGTAGGGTTGTAACAATTTGTTCTTTATTTTTTGTAAAGTAACAGAGGGAAGGATGTCCTACTTAGTGGCAATGAATAAATGTGATGAATGTATGTTTGTCTTAAATTGTTGATACAATCTGAAAAACGTGTTGTTAAAACTAACTGTTGAAGTTGTTAATAAGGTTGTTCAAGTTGTTAATACATATTTGGGTAGGGCTGTAACAATTTGTGCTCTATTTTTTGTATGGTAACAAAGGGAGAGTTGTCTTATTAAGTGGCAATGAATGAATGAATGTATGATTGCCTTAAATTGCTGATACGATCTAAAAAACGTGTTGTTAAAACTAGCAATTGAAGTTGTTAATAAGGCTGTTAAAGTTGTTAATATATATTTAACAGCCTTATTAATAACTTCAACTATAAGTTTTAACATATTTTTCATATTGTATCAACAATTTTAGACAAACATGCATTCATCTATTGCCACTTAACAAGACAGCCTTTCCTCTGTTATCATACAAAAAATAGAGCATAAATTATTACAACCTTACCCAAATATGTATGAACAACTTTAACAACTTTATTAATAACTTCAACTGCTAGTTTTAACAACACGTTTTTCATATTGTATCAGCAATTTTAGACAAACATGCATTCATCACATTCATTCATCACCATTTAACAAGACAGCTTTCCTTCTGTTACCATATAAAAAATAGAGCACAAATTGTTACAACCTTACCTAAA
>JBAGKO010000016.1:3004236-3019515 GCA_037177275.1 Acacia concinna
CGGCTGAGTTGCGCCGAGTTTACCGAGTTGGAGTCTAACCCTAGTTTTCTCTTAAACCTGGATTAGTTTTGCAACCCGTTAGACAAGTTCCAGTCCGGGCTCAATAACCATACACACACATCAAACACACTAGATGTGGTGTGAAGTGAGAGCCATCCATATACCCCTAAAACTGCACACCAGCCATGCCATTGACAATTATAGCCAAGGTATAAAAAACTAGACCAGGTAAAGAACTGGTCACGGTATGGGTTCAAGGTTCAAAGGGTTCAACTGTGTCAGACCGGGGTTGAACCGGTCATACTAAAATATTATAATTTAATTGATAATGATAAAATAACAAGATTAACTCATATATTATATTCAAAATAACCAAAACTAGTTAAGTACCATCAAATTAAATTAAAGTTATTAAAAGATATTATTTAAATTTTTAATTAAAATTAATGGGGCCTATTTTTTTTAACAATAATAAGACTTATTCTTGATATATGTGTAATATTATATTTTTTTCTTTCAACCACCTAATAATATCTTTCTTGATCTTACTCTGGGAACCCAAAACAAAAGCAAAATGTGGTACAGATAGGAGTGACTGAATGAGACATGTGCATACAGTTTAATATTAGAAAATGTTGGAACTCAAACAAAAGTCAGAGACCAGATAGTACAGATGCGCATTCAGTTTTCCTTATTTCTACTTTTGATTTTTGATCCATCTTCTTCTCTCCTCTTCATCTCTTCTATTCCTCCCTTTCCCTTTTTCATTTTCCTGTCATTAAGCTTGCAATGTTCTTTACTCGTGTTGGCTAGTCATATTCAGTCAGTTCTGTCATCCTACTCGTTCTCTTGTGGGTATAACGAGCGGCTGCAGGGAACTCCTCGAGGGCGATAGACCAGTTCTTCTCCGACTGCCGCGAGCCGCAAAACTCAGTGCAATCGGGAGTGGTTGCCACTGTCGCCTACAACGTTCTTCACCCGTCGTCGTCGCTGTTCGCTGTAGCCGTCGCCGTTGAGTTCTCTTTCTTCTTTTGCCGTTCTCTCGTCAACCGTCTCACAGTTTTTGTTTTTTTAAAAAAAAAATAGCGACTCGGCCAACACGGGCAACTCGCTGGGTTGGCCGAGTCGACTCGGCCAACGGTTTAATGAAGCAACCAGACCGGACTTAGGTCCGGTCAGCCGGTTTTCCGGTCCGACCGTCCGGTCCGATTTTACTTACCTTGATTACAGCCAAGATGTGGTACCCCTTAAAGCATTGAAGAGATATTTGGAACAACACAAAGCTTGACAACAAAATCAATGAGTGATCACACTAATTGTCACATGAGAGGACCAAAATTGAATTTTTAGCAGATGCAGTTTGTTATTGAATTGCAATGTGTTTCTTATTTTAAAATTTTCTCATTAGCTCTCTTTTTAGAGCATCATTGTATTTTTTTTGGAAAAAATCATTTGCATCTATCTAAATTTTCACTTAATTTTTAATTAGGTATTTGTGTGTTTTTTCTCTTAATTGTATCATTAATTTTACTTAGACTTCGTTAACTTTTGTAACTTTGTTCTATTATCATTGTTAGCCTATATTTGTGTGTTTTTCTCTTAATTGTATCATTAATTTTACTTAAACTTCGTTAACTTTTGTAACTTTGTTCTATTATCACTGTTAGCCTATATAATGAAGGAAAATAAAAATATTTAATTTGGAGAAAAAACACACAAGATTAAAAACGTTTAATTAAAAATTGGGAGAAAGTATATTATACAGGATTCCCTATTGGGAAAATCCTAGAAAAGGATTAGGGAAATATGGAAAGGACAGATCAGAGCTGCAAAATGTGGAAATTGCAGATTAGGCATTTTTGTACTTTTTTCCCTTGAATTACGAAAATGCTACTGAATTTTAACAACACGAGGCTTTTAATTAAGAACATGACTATCTCAATTAACAATATCAGCACAACAACTCACAGCGTAAATACGTAGTACCTAAATGCTTTTGGTGTTGTTAATTGGGATATTCTTGTTGTGAATTAAGAGCCTTGTGTTATTAAAATTCAGTAGCATTTTTGTAATTCTAGAAAAAAAGTACAGAAAGACCTAATATAGGATTTCCACATTTTGCAGCTTTGATCCATCATTTCTATATTTCCCTGGTTTTTTTCTGGAATTTTTCCTTCCCCATTACTTTTAAACAACTTTTTTTTTTTGGGTTCAAAACCAAAATTGACTTGTTAGCTATAAACTGTTAAATATCATAATATATTGATTCTCATAAAAGAATTTTATGTACATCCTATTTATGTTATTCCATAGTTTATTTTACTTATTTTTTCCTTTTTTGCCACATTATTTTACGTCAATTTATTTTGGGAGAATTCCACTTAAATACCATATGAATTTGCAAAACCCAAACTGGTCTTTTAACATTTCAAAAAGACATGGAACAAATTGAATTTTTCAATTTTTTTGATGTGAACAATAGCAGGATTTCACTATAAGCGTAATGGGATTTGCAAAAAGAGTAATGGATTTCGTTATAATTTTCTGATATTTGTTTCTCTCTTTCCCTATGTCACTATTCATTTGACACTGACACTAATTGACGCATAGTGACAGAGGAGAGAGGAATGTGCCCATGACAGAGGAGAGAGAGAATTTTTGCAAGTTGAGTAATGAGGTTTGCAATAATAGTAATGGAATTTGTTAGTTTGTGGATCACTTTTCACTTCAGCAAATTTGAAAAACAAAGGAGAGGGGATTTTTCACAAGTTGAGTAATGAGACTTGCAATAATAGTAATGGAATTTGCTAATTTCTGGATCACTTTTCATTTCAGAAAAATTAAAAAACCCAATTTGGTCTATAATACCTTAATGTCTTTCTGAAATGTTAAAAGACCAATTTGTGTTTTGGAATTTCAAATGGTATTTAAATGTCATTTTCCCATTTATTTTTTACATTTTCTTTTTAATGAGTATTTTGTAAACTTTTATTTTAAGTAATACCATCATTTTGTCCTTTTATATTAAGGGAAAATCCAAAAAAAAAAGATAAGGGAAATAAAGAAATTTTAATTTAGAGCAGCGAAATTGGAAAATTCTAAATCAATCTTTTTGTATTTTTTTTGCATAATTATGAAAATGCCATTAAATTTTTAACAACACGAGTATTTTAATTCACAATAAGTGTATTTCAATTAATAATATCAGCACAAACAACTCACAGCATAAATACATAGTACATAAATGCTTCTAGTGTTGTTAATTTATATATTCGTGTTATTAAAAATCTAGTTGCATTTTCATAATTACGCAAAAAAAAGCACAAAAGACTGATTTATGATTTTCTGATTTTATTGTTTTAAATTGGGACTTCTCTATTTCCCTTATCGTTTTTTAGGATTTTCCCTTATATGAAAAACAAAAAGTTCTTCACCAAAAAAAAAAACACAAAAGTTCAATGAGTTGAATGCTAACAGCGATCGGATCCCCTCCCTAGCCTTAAACACTGTCGTTTGAGGCTGAAAAATGGAGAAGTTTTGCCTTTTTTAAAAAAAAAACTATTTAGCACTATTTTTTAGTGTCACTCAATATTATAAAATGATTTTTTTATGCATCCAAAATGTTTAAATACTTTTTTAGTTGCAACTAGCACCATAAGCTTGAGATATTTTTTCACCCTCAAATATTTTTTCAATAATAGTGAGTTTTTTAAATTAACTCTTTTATTATTATATGTTGCGTATTAGTGAAAGAATACTTCATGATATAGATATTTCTGAAAAAATATTTTATGCAATTTTTCAAATACATGGTACTACTAAAAAAATATTTTATGCAATTTTTCAAATACTTAGTACTACTGAAAAATATTTTATGTACTGCAAAAAAATATTTTCTAATACTGAGTACTACTAAAAAACATTTAAAGACACTGAATATATTTTTTTTAAAAAAATAAATCATCATAACATTTTATACCCATTATCATGCTTTTATGATATTGAATGACATTGAAAAAATATTTTTAAATTTTAAACAAATTTTTTTTTATGAAAAAAAAAAGAAGAAGAAGCAAAACCCACCTATTTTTCAGCCCCAAACAACCGTGTTTAGGGCCAGGGAGGGTATCCGAACGCATGCTAACGACCGCGGGTGATTACCACTCCTTTTCCCTCCCAGAACAGCCGAGTTTCCAGCTTCGACTGGCTCACATCTCTGCTTTCTAACTCAGTGGTTCTGGTATTTCTAGGGTTATACTTATCGTGTTCATGGCTTCTCCTGCTCGTTTTGATGATGTAAGTCTAATAATTCTCGCCATTGCCCTCACGGAATCCTAGCGTGGTTTGTTCATTTATGTTCTTCGAACTTAACCCTTCTTGCAACCTAAAATTTTGTTTTTCTCAAGCGTAGGATTTTGATTTTGAAGGCGGATTTGGAAGGCACTCAGGTTTTTTGTCTCGGCCGGTTTTTTTTTTCCGGAAATTTACTCGTATATGCTTACAGTATCGTTATCTGGAAGTGTAGGTGATAAGAGGGCATCTCCGGACTATGAGAATGAAGATTATGACGGTGAACCTTTTGCTCCTAAGAAGGTCATCCTTGCTACTACTGTTTCTGTTCAACACAAATGAATATACGTAATGTATCATTATTTATGCAGTGGATATTTATCTCATTCGTTTTCGTCGGTGCGAGATATTTATGTTATTTTCTACCCAAATAATATGGATATAAGCACAGTTATGGCGAAAATAGACCAATGACAACTTGTATGGTTTCCCGTTGAAGGTTGAATGGATGATGCGCACTGTTCTTTAATATGAGTACTTGCTACTGGGAGGTGTAAAATTTGCATTTGAAACGCTGAATTTGTTTTTACTCAATGCAGGGCAAATTAAAAGCAGAAGAAGCTGCTCCGGGTGTCACTACTGGAATGATATTATCTCTTCGTGAGAGGTACGTTACTGGACATCTGATGTGAAACATGTTGCTGTGACAAGGTTGTTGCAAATTATTTTAACGTAAAATTTATTTTATGACTTTTTTGGCTAGTCTTCAGAGCTGTAAGGACACACTAGCAAAATGCCAAGTAAGGTTTCCTTTTACCAAATCTGTGACATTATTTCTTTCCCTCTCTTGTGCAGTATTTGTTTATGTTCTTTTTGTTTTTGTTTAGCAAACGTTAATCATTGAGATAAGTGGACTACTATTGTCTTAATTCATTGATTGGATGCTGATCAGCTCCCATTATAAACGCTTCATTGTAATTTTTTGGTCAGTAACATTACAAATTATTTGGGAACATGTTTAAGTTTGTGCAGGATTGAGAGTTGCCTGTGTCATGGTATAAAGTTCATATGATAGTCATATTTGAGGTTAAAATATACCTTTTTGGCTTATTCATTTCTTCTAAATGCTTTCCTGGCAATTCCATCTTTCAGAGTGAATATGAGGCTGCAAAATCTGAGATTCACAAGTGGCATTCTTCTTTGCAAAATGAACCTTTCTTAACTGCTGGGGCCACTCCAGGTCAGTTTGTACTTGTTTTTTTACTATGTGACATGGAGTCATTGTTCAAACAGAAGCTCTTTTGTTCCCTATTTTAAATCTGTAGCTGAACAATTATTTTTTCTTTCTTTTCTCTAGAACCGAAAATGCTTATTAATTATCTTCAGGCCCTGAAATCATCTGAAATGTCTCTGAGAGAGCAGGTTTAGAGTCTATTACTTGTGCTGCTTTAATGTAAATCATAATCTATTTGTAAGGTTTCATTGGCCCGGTTTATTTTATTGTTGGCTATCAGCTTGAAAAGGCAAAGAAAAAGGAGGCTGCATTCATTGTAACATTTGCAAAACGTGACCAAGAGATAGCAGAATTGAAGGTAATGTTCTCAGGATAAATTACCTACTTTGATGGAATTGTCTGCTCTTCCACTAAAGCAAGATAAATTCTGAAGTAAATAAGAGGAAACAGAGACTGGGACCATGCCTTCTGTCTCACTGTCCTTCATATGCATCCAACAACAAAGTCAAAAAGCATTGAGTAACTGTGTAGATGAGTTTCATCATATTTGATTGTAATCTTTAATACTTTCCTTAAATGAAGTTTTTTGTAAAATTTCATTGTCATAAATTAAGAGGTCTTATTCAATCATTATATCTCCTTTGCTGGTTAGTAGTTAACAAGTGTCTGCATTGCTAACAGCTGGCTTTCCTGTAGAAAAATTGAGCCAGGTTTATTCTGTCTAGCATTAGGAAAAATAAAAAGAACTGTCATGATTAACGAGGCCTGGTATGACTCCTTAATTATTCATAAGAGTCAATTTGGTCATTATATATTGTAACAATCTGAACTTATGCTATATATATCCCATATATCTATACCTCCCTTTAATCTGGAGTTTTCCTTCTGTTAAACTAGATATGCCCCCTGAACTGCTGCTGGGGTGCCAGCAAACTAATAAGGAACAGCAAAAGTTTGTGGATAAGGGTTTTGAAAATAATTAGGTAGACTGTTAAGAGTTTGGGGGAAGGGTAGATCTGAGAGACACAATAACTGATGTATATATTTCATTCTCACAAATGATCTATTACAAGTACTTAAATAGAACTCCTAAAGTAACTGACATCAATAACTGACAGTGCAAGAGATAAAACTACCTAGGCGGTTGACTGAATTCATTCAAATACATAACTGCATAAAACAACAAACTGACACTAATACCCTTTTAACTAGCACGCCTCTTTCTTGAGTACACCTGAAGAGGACGTGGATGTCTAACATAGACACAGGCCAGAATATCTTTCTTAGTTGCTAATATATGGCATGATTTCATTGAAGGTGTGTGAAATTCAGAAAACTTGCTGCCACTAGGTTTTTGGCATTTTTACCTTGCCCATTTTAGTGTCGTGAACCTTATCTGGATCTGAATGTCCAAGACAGCTAGCACTTAAATGAAATCAATTAATGATTTTTAAGTTCTATTCATTTTGGTGGATGTAACAATTATCAGGGTCTAAGATTTCAATATTTTTTCAGTCTACTGTACGGGATCTGAAAGCACAACTAAAGCCTCCATCAATGCAGGTATATTATGAGTGTTCTAGTATTATATTTCTTCAGCAGTGTAGAGATTTATTGTGCTTACTTGCAGGCTTCACTATTTTCATTCATTGTACATCGTTGCATTGTCACTTTTAAAGAAACTTGAGCTATTTTTTTATTATGTAAAACATGAAATTTTTAGCAAAAAGAAATTCAGGTTGAGTTCAGTTTATTAACTTCTCTGGTAAACAAATGTTAAATTTAATTGGAAGGAGTAAGATTATTTATTTGAGGTGGGTTGCGGGGTGGCTAACTCCCTTTTGTGTGGCATCTGAAGAACTGAAACAGAAGAGTGCAAGATCTCACGATTTTCCTGTATTTACCCCTTCATGTTGTCTTGTTTCTTTGTTATTTTTAGCAGTTGCTTCTTGTTTACTACTCTGGTTTCTTAGTCATTAATATAATGATAAAAATACTAACTTATATGTGTGAACCTTCTTGCCTTGTATCCTTTATCCTATCTCTTTCGTTTACTTATCCCAGTTCCCTAGACTTAAATGTTTTGGTGGTGGGTTTAATTTTCTGTAATTTTTTATTTTCAGGGAAGGAAATTGTTACTAGATCCGGCTGTTCATGAAGAATTCACTCGATTAAAGGTTTGCTATTAAAATTTATAATGCTTATATTTAATTAACTTTGTGCTCTCTCTTCACTAAGACACGCTTACATAGGAAAGTGGTGTTATTATTGTTATTATTATTATTATTTATTTATTTATTTATTTTTGATGGGAGGAGGTGGAGTTAATTAATTGTATTAACTGCGCCTCAATAGGATACGGTTTGTCTAGCTATTTCTTTGGATTCTTTTGGCCCAGTGATGTAGGAAGAGAAATATTTTGTTACTGGTTGAACAATATTCTATTTATTACAGAGCTCTAGTTTTGTCCCTTGTCAAGTAGAGTAAGTTTTTACAAGAACATGCTATTTTGGAGGCTGGAATATGAAGCTAAACTATGATACAATGCTGGGATTGGGAACAAAGGATGTGTGGTTAATTGTCTGCCACTAAGAACCAGAGTCGGAGAGGATGGCTAGCAGTGGGGCAGACAGTGCTTGGATACATAAATAAGATTGTTAAAACAACAATTGTAAGAAATTGATTGGCGCCTTCAAATTCCAGAGATATATCCATGTGCTTCAATCTTCATGATGTGTCCGAGATGTTCTTGCCCTTTTATATGCATCACCATCTGATTCTGACTTCTTATAGTCTGTGTTTTTATTATATCTTGATTTCTTCTTCCTTTTTCTTGAGGTAGATAATCAATTGGTTTTAGTGCGGTGTTAACTTTTTGTTTGCATTGTTGATAACTTAAAGGGATTCTTACAACAGTTCTAATTTGGTGGCAGAATTTAGTTGAGGAAAAGGACAAAAGGGTAAAGGAGTTGCAAGATAACATTGCTGCTGTAAACTTCACTCCTCAGAGTAAGATGGGGAAGATGCTGATGGCTAAATGTAGAACCCTGCAGGAGGAAAATGAGGAGATTGGGAATCAAGCTTCTGAGGGGAAGGTGCTGCTATATGGTTTGCTTTTTCTTTCAGTTGTTTTATTTATTGTTTGGGAGTTTATTTTCTTTTATTGAGTTGTTGGACATGGAGGGGACACAATGGTTAACACAGGTATTTTGACTTGATTGTTCATGCATTTTAGACACATACTAATGGTTTCTAAGATAATGCGTGTTCTACCAAAATGAAAATGTTAGGGTGGGCAGGGGAAGAGAGATCTGCTTTTTCTTTTTACATTGCATAAACAAGATATATAACATTTGTTATATCTCTATAATTATTACTCAAGGTTGATATATGTAAAACAGCAGAAATGGTAATCATTCGACAAAATGGAGAAGAGGATAGGTACAACAGATATATCCCATTACCTAGACACTTCACCGATCGTATTCTCTTGTATAACTAACTCTAACCCTATGTTTGAAGGGAAAGAAAATTAAGGGAGAAAACTTTCAAAAATAGTAAATTTCTTTACCATTTATGGAAGTTTTTAAACATAGTATTCATTTTCTCCTCCCTTCCTCCTCACTTTTCTTTCCATCCAAACACACCCTAAATGTAATACTCATTCTGTTGCCAAAGCTAATTATAGTAAAGCCCCTCAGAAATCTATTACCAGATATCAGAAGGGCAACTGTCTTTTTTGTTGTTAATTATTTGGGAGCACAAAGGAGATTTCCAAGCTACAAAATCACCTTTCTCTGTCTGTTTCTTTTTCGATCATATTTTTATTGTGTAACAGTGTCTTAGGGCATTTACATATTTGAAAGTGATATTTACATGGAGACGCGTTAACACAGCTAATTTTTAACCTTGTGTTTACTGCTCAAATGTTGTTTGACAGTTCTTTTGTTCTCTTTTTCTCCTTTGGATGCAGATCCATGAACTAGCAATGAAACTAGCACTGCAGAAATCCCAGAATGCTGAACTCAGAAGTCAATTTGAAGGCAAGTCTTGGATAAGTCTTGTACAATTAAACTATATTAGTGTATGGCTAGTTTTCTGTGTGGCATTTCTGAGATTCATGGAGGAAGTTTTTTGCAAATCTGATGATCATTTGAAAATAGATGAGCACAATCAATTTTAGTATTTTGACTGCTATGGCAATATTTTGATGAATATTGTTATGCATCAACTTGTAGATCTTAGGACAATTTAAAGAAGTTAAACTACCTAGGGAGGAATTTTAGACCGTAGGATGAAGTGAAAACTTGGTGATTAGAGGTTATGCAATTTGTTTATTAATGATTTTCATTTATGTTTGCAATTTATGTAATGGTAATCTTCTTTGGTTACAGGATTGCGGAAATTTATGGAGGGCCTGACAAATGACGTGGAAAGATCCAATGAAATGGTTTCACTTCCTTCCGTCTTATTTTTATTTTAATTAAGGATTGCCTCACAATCTGAGTTGTGCATTAGGCAGCCTTTGGTTCGACTGAAGGAAACTTTATTTGGAAAGACTTTTTTACACTGATCAGGAAAAAGAAGTGTTTTTCCCTTACCCTTTATGCTGTATTGATTATAACTCCCTCGGGTAATAACCTCATTGACTTTTTTTGGAGGGATTGAGGATATTAATTAATTGTTATAATATGACTTGATCTTCCAAAATTACCCTTCAGTTCTAATAACCCCAAATAGGTGAGGGAGTATTGTTAGGGGTAGTTTGGGAAAAAATGGTTAAATATGAGAGACAATATAGATAAGAATTTTATATTTGGATTAAGTCAAATTTCCAACTAAGTCTTATAATTAGAACCAAAAGAAGTACTTGTTAGTATATTTTCCAACACTAACAGGAGTGGAATTCTAGTTAGGATTTTGTGAATTTTATTATTAGGTTGTTGTACTTGTAGTAACTGGTTGTAGAGCCCAAAATACGTTTTTTTTAATGGAGTCTCTTATTTTTGTCGACGTTATTGTGTGTCCCCAGGACACAGCTAAATGGATTTTTGCCGCAGGTTGTTATAATGCAAGAAAAATTAGAAGAGAAGGATAACGTGATCCAAAGACTGAAAGGCGAATTGCAACAGAAGAGCTCAATGGAGGATGAGAAAATAGATGCAGCATCTGAGAAGAAAGATAGTTGCGAGAAGATGTCTGACGAAAATGTCAATTGATATAAACCAAAGATTTAAAATGTGGTTTGGAGGAAGTAATCTTTTGTTCGCTGTGAACTGCTGATTGTAAATTTTGTATGTTCATCCTTTTTTGTTAGTGCCGTAGCGAATAATCCTTCTTTTTGGGTTCTGAAGATGAAATGTAGATTTTTACTATGCTCTACAAAAAGGGTTAGGAATTTATTTTGACCCCCAACTGTTAACTTAAGAATACGAGTTTTTACCAATTACGCTAACTTTTCTATCATTATTGTAGTAAACATGCGAGTGAAAAAAAAGGAAAGAAATAATTTGGCTTGTGGTCTGAACGGAGGGGGCTTCTTTTCATGGCTTTCCCCTCCTTGGCCTTCAATTTGGGGTAGCTCTAAAATATATTTTTTGTGTGATTATTTTATGACTAGATTATACATAAAATAAGTGATTATGGGTGAAAAAGGGATCTATTTTCGATTTTTTATAATTTTTTAAAGTTAAAACTCTAAATTAAGAAAATAATCCTATATATTTTTACATGCAAATCTTTAAAAAATTGAAAACAAATTCGTTTGTCGTTCATAATATATCAAAATGTCATTATGTTATGTAGAATTTAGTCATAAATTAAAAAAAATATTTTGGAGCTACTTCAAATTGGGAGTTAAGGATGGAAAAGCCATGGAGGGAAACCCCTCCCTCTCTGAACCTAGTTTCATCGGAGTTGCCTATCTCCACTCTAGTTCTGATTTATTTTTTTTACTCTTTGAATTATATTTTAAGAATAGTTTTTACAATTTATGAGATGAGTACGTGAAAATAATTGTCTCCTAAAACCATGGTTTCGTGGTTACTAAACAATTAAAGTATGTTTAATTTCATCTCATTTCCCAAATTTTCACTTATGGCATCTCTTGAAAATCTATCGAAAGAAGGGATCCATAAGGTTACACCTGGTATCAGTTAATAGTTGATCAAATCTTCAAACAGAAGGTCGAATATCTTCATCATAGTTGGCCTCACAGACCATTGATATGTTTATTATACGGTATTATTTTGGAAAAATTTATGCATGTGTTATAAAAATTTATGTTTGAAAGTCAATTTTCATATTTAGAATTTAAATTGCACAATTTACAAGTCAAACTTGTGAATTAATGTTACATGCCAAACTTTTATATTTACAAATGAATCGCATTATCTACAGCACAAACTTAAAAATATTAAACTCTTTAAGACATTAAATACGTAATGAAATATGAGGACCTACCTGTACTTAATTTTTTTCCTGGGACCTATGGGTAATTTTCTGTCATTTTTCTTATTTCTTCTTTTTTTTTTTTGGTTCGCGGATCCGCACGTTCAGTATTTGGTCTGCTCTTGAGAAAACTTGCGACGAATCTTGTGTCTGGAAGTCAAGTAAATGTAGGTCTGAGGCAAATTCTAGGGTTCAACCTCCTCTAACTTGAAGCTTGGGCTCTAAGCAAAAATCTGGTTTCTTCTCATCACCTGATCACTGTCCCACGGCTACATTACTTGCTCAGGGCACATGCAAGAGAACACCCATTGTTATTTTACAGATTTGACCCAGAATTACTCTATCATGATTCCATATTTAAGATGGCAATGTTGATCATTTTGAATGAAGCCCCGCCTCAGCTTGATGTGGTTTCTGGTATTGACCAAGAAATTCATAATGTCAAAGATATGCATGTTTGAACCCCGTAATGGGATGTATAGTTAGTACTATTCTTCTCTTATTTTCCCTCTCCAAATAATAGACCAAGAGAGGAGTCATAGCCTTCTTCCTGTTTAAAGATAACCATCTCCATCTAGTCTTCTTTCGTGTATCAGATACTGCTCTAACAGATTTCCGATATCATTATACGATGACGAGGAAAACTATCCAAATTGAATGGCAGCAGTACCAAACAAGGAACAATACACATGGTACAGTATTACTATCGCTTTGTCCCATGATAAGACTGAGACCACCCCAAACCTGCATTGCCAATGTTTCCCACAGGTTGAATGGGTTCCAACAAGCCTTTTGTGGAGCTGCCAAGCCTTTGCCCCTGCAATAATCAACGGTATAAGTGAATCAGAAGCTTAGAAACTATAAAGGGCCACATGGCAGTCTATAATCAAAATTCTAGAAGATATTTAGAACTTTGAATGTACCTCCTTCCATCCCATGCTTTTCAAAATTTTTCTAGCATAACTACCAGCCCCAAATGACATCTCCAGTGCTTCAGCTGCAGCTTCTTGCGGACAATTAGCAACAGGTGATGAAGGTGTATCATTGTCACAACCAACTGGATTCTTCTGCCCAGGACCCACATTAAAAGCACCATGCAACATTCTTCTTTCAGCAGCTCTATCTCTGTACTGACAGCTTTTTCGCTGGCACAGCAGAAAGAATGTAAACAACTTAACTAAGCTTTAGAAGTCATAAGTCTACATCTGGCACTACCTTGTCCGTTGGCACTGACATTTATACAAACTAGTTAAAGAGTATGGCACACTTTTCTTTCCAGTCTGAATGAACTGCGAGGACTTGCTTAGTTTTAAAATCAAAATACACACCTTGGATGCAGCTAACTGATTTGGCAATACAGAGAGACCTTTTTCCTTGCATACTCCAGAAGCTGATGCAGAACTTTCACTGGATTTAGACATATGGGTAATTTTCCAATCAGATGATAATGGAGGAAATCCCCATTCTCTTGTAGGATTGGCAGAATCATATGTTGCCAGTGAAGCTAAATAACTTGCACTAGGATTTCGCAATTTGTACACTTGTCCTGATAAAAAGCAGCCATATGAAAAAAGAAGAGAAGAAAGCATTGTAATTCCAATAGACAATGGTAGCTTACATAGGATTGTGAGTGAATGTATGCATTAATGATAAAACATGTGTGAGAGTGCAGCTGTATACAAAAATGAGAATGTATGATATAAGGAGAGAATTATGGGAGAGAATCATGGAATCATAGAATCAAGGAATTATAGGAGAGAATCATGAGGAATTATGGGAGAGAATCATGGGATCATGGGAGATAATCATGGGAGAGAATCATAGATCTGATTTTCTAACACTCCCCCTCAATCTAGAGAATATATGTCAATCATCCCTAGATTGTCTTGAAAACCTTCAAACTTGGATCTTCCCAGAGGCTTTGTCATAATATCTGCAATATGATTTGTGAATCGTATGTGAGATAGATTCATGACACCTGCTGTAATCTTTTTTTTAACAAAATGTCTATTTATCTCAACATGTTTTGTTCTATCATGATGGACTGGATTCATGACCATTTCAATACTGATCTTGTTGTCACACCAGAGTTGCATTGATCCCTCAAATGGAATTCCTAATTCCTTCAATAACCTGGTGACTCAAATCCCTTCACATACCCCATCAACGACTCCTCTTAATTTTGCTTTTGTACTGCTTCTTGAAACAACAATATGTTTTTTTACTTCTCCATGTAATCAAATTTCCCCAGACATATGTGCAATATCCTACAGTTGATCTTCTTATTTCTCTGTCCCTTACATGATTTGCATTAGTATAAATTTCAATATTCCTAACACTGCCCTTTTTAAAATAAATTCCTCTTCCAGGATTAAGCTTCAGGTAGCTTAGTATTCTGTATACTGCCTTCATGTGCTCTTCTTGTGGTTGATGCATAAATTGACTTACTATACCTACTGCATAACTAATGTCTGGTCGAGTATGAGTCAAATATATCAGCTTCCCAACGAGTCTTTGATATCTTTCGGAGTCAACTGGAACACCATTTGGTTTAATCTCTAGATGATATCATTCTTCCATTGGTGTACCTTCAGGTTGTGCACCTAACATTCGTTTCATGCAACAAATCAAGTGTATATTTCCGTTGAGACATGTTGATACCCTTTTTCGTTCTTGCCACTTCTATTCCATAAAGTATCTCATTTGACCAAGATCTTTTACTTGAAACTCATTAGACAAGTCCCTTTTAAGCTGTTCTATGGAATCTTCGTTGTTCCTTGTGATAACTATATCATTAACATAGACAATCAGGATAGTAATTGATCTATTGTTATGTTTGACAAATATAGTATCATCTGCTTGGCCTTGCTTGTATCCAAGTCCTTTTATTACATTTGTGAATCTATTAAACCAAGCTCTAAGAGATTGCTTTAACCCATATAGAGACTTGTTAAGTTTGCCGACTGAGTTGTTAGGAGCTATAACACCATCTAGAATTTCCATGTACACTTCTTCCTCCAGATCACCAGTAAGAAATGCATTTTTTACATCCATCTGATGAAGCGTCCAATCCAAGTTAGCTGCAATTGATAACAATACTTGGATGGTATTAAACTTTGCTACAGGAGTGAAGGTTCTTGGTAGTCAATTCCATAGGTTTGAGTATATCCTTTTGCAACTAGTCTTGCCTTGTATTTGTTTATGCTGTCATCAGGATTGAACTTTGGTGTAAAGATCCACTTACACCCCATTAATTTCTTTCCTTTGGGAAGAGTTGTGATCTCCCAAGTTTTATTCTCTTTTAG
>JBAGKO010000016.1:3067894-3097372 GCA_037177275.1 Acacia concinna
TGTAAAGGCTTTTCTTGTGTCAAATTAAACAAGAAGTTAGTAGATTGAAAATCTCAAGAGAAGCCTGAGGACTGGACGTAGGTCAGTGAAGGACTGAACTAGGATAAATCTTGTTTACAATCTCTCTTCCCTTATCTTATTTATATCCAACATATTTGATTGGTTAATTGATTAATGTCTTAAGGTTTAGTATCTTTCTACTTATTATTTACAAAGATGCGAAAATATTTTCAAGATTCCTAAATTTTTTATGCTACACCCAATTCACCCCCTCTTGGGTGAAAGCCAGCACTGACAAGTTTAACGGGTCACAAATAGTATAAAAAATTTATCGTTCCCACAGAGACTATGTCAAAATATGGTTAATTAACACAATTGTGCTCTTAATTAAATTGGGGGAAGACATTTTGAAATTGTTTTTCTTTGAAGAAAGCAAAATTAGTTCTCAAAAATGCAATTCAAATTAGCAAAGTAAAGTTGATTCTACTACAATGATTAAATAAAGCCTAAGACTATTTATCCCCTTTGTATTTCTTAAGACTAAATTAATTCCCTATCAATTAGCATTTCAATGATTATATATGTTAGTCTAAGGTTCAAAAACATTTAATTTAGCTCTCTTAAGTCAAAATGAAATTTCTCTCTTCATTAAATTGTACAATTTCTTGCTACAATTAATGAAGATCAAGTTTAAGAAACAACCTTAATATAACAATGCCAGGTTAGCAAACATATCTCTATTTTACCAAGAAATCATCCATTTATCACATAAAATTCAAGTCAAGTATGATTTTAACCAAGTTTTATACCTAAATTAGCTTTCTTAAGTCAAACCTAGATGAACAAATCAAGCTAAATGGTGGCCAATTATTTAGAAGCATTAAGTAAGGGATAAAATCAACACATATATATCATTACTACTAAAAAAGAGGAATAATCAAGTCTTAATTCATACAAAAAGGTTCTAAATAATCATAAGGCAATAGGTTTAGTTGCCCATAATCACAAAATAACTATAACTATGTAGAATAATTACAGTCATATAAAAAATCAAGCAAAGAAAGAGAAGGAGAATGGGGAAAACCAAAATTTGAAGACTCCAACCTCTTGAAAATCTAAGCCATAGCACCTAAAAGCTCTAAGAACTCTCAAGAAACTAAACCCTAGCACACAAGAATGTATTTGCAGTGTAGAATAACTTATTTTTGGCTAATCCCTCCTATAAATACTCCAGCAATCAGCCTTTAAAATAAAACGCATGGTTGTACTTTTTCTGGTTAGCTTCAATGCACCATGATGTTGGCTGAAGCATGTCGACATAAGGTCCAGATATGCATTGGCTTCAACATACTTTGGAGTTAGCTAAAGCATGTTAAACGGAAGGTTCAGCTTAACTTTGTTTTCAGCACACTTTATTGTTAGTTGAAACATGTTAACTAGTAACCTTTTTTCTTAGTTTCAAGAGTTTCAAATTTCATTCATTCATTTCTTAATCCATACGAAATCTTTCAACTTGTCCTCATTCCTGTAAAATGAGAGACTCAATGAATTCTATAAAAATATACCTCAAACACATAGTTTTTACCTAAGGATCCCTTTTCTTTAGCTTATATGCACATTTTCTTCTATAAGTTCTTTTCTATACAAAATTTGGTTCCAACTCAGTCAAAAAGGGAAGAAAATATGCCGGAATATAATCAATTTACCAGAGTTAATAGGAGTACAAAAGATACACACTTGCCCTAATGACTACGTATTGTACAGAAAAGAGTATGAAGGTCTAAGTGAGTGTTTGAAATGTAGAACTTCATAATACAAAATGAAGAAAGATGGAAGAGGTGGTGGTGGTGACGAGACAACTAAAAGGTAGCTATCAAAGGTATTGTGATATCTTCCAATAATACCGCAGTTTAAGCGGTTGTTTGCTAATGCCAAAAAAGCAAAGGAGTTGATGTGGCATTGTAATTAAAGAATATCTGATGGAACATATCTTAGGCATCTGGATGACCCATCAAAGTAGAAAATAGATTAAATGTTCCCTGAATTTTGGCATAAAGCCAAGAAATCTTAGGCTTGGCCTTTTCACAGATGGAACAACCTGTATGGCACTTTTAGTAGTACTCACAAGGTTCTCTTAATTATATACAATTTTCCTCTCTAGTTGTGTTTGAAATGCAATTATATAATGCTTTCCATGATGATTTTTGGACTGAAATAGCCAGGATATGATATCAACGTCTACTTAGCGCCTTTGATTGACAACCTGAAGAAGGTATGGGAGGAAGGTATAGATGTGTTTGATGCATATAAGCATGAGTCCTTTAATCTTCATGCAATTATTTTCACCACGATAAACGACTTTTCTACATATGAAAAGTTGTTGGGGTAAAATGTTAAAGGGCACAAATCATGTCTGATATGTAAAGTCGGCATGCACTCCCATCAACTTAAACACAAAAGAAAAACAGTGTACATAAGTCACAAGAGGTTTCTTCATCTGTTCCACCTGTATCATAGGTTAAGAAAGAGATTTAATGGCTTACCGGAGAACGGAATGGCTCCACAGGCATTAACTAGAGAGGAAGTTTATAGCCAGGTCCAACATATTTATGTCATCTTCAGTAAGAGTGATGAGGACTTTTTGTGCATTAGCCTTGGGGTACACAATAAAAAATTAACCAAGGATTGTGTATAGGCAAACGTAGGATCGTTCTCTCTTCTCGAGGAGCCTTTTATTAATTCCTAAGTAATCTAAATGTCATGTAAATGCAATGAAAATAAAATGAAATTGGTTTGGGGTTTTGTAAAATGATAATTAAAATAACAATGCAATTTAATTAAAATCCTAAACTATTGTTTTTGGTATTTTTCAAATAAAATGGAAGGGGATATGAATGAAGTGAGTCTCTTGAGAAATTGGTTCAATGGTTATCCTAGTTCACTAATGATATAGGAGTCAAAATTCATCAAGTCTTAATTAAAAACCCCAAATAATCACATTGGGTCTAATACTCCTAATTAATAGCTACTCCTACAATCACATTCATAGCTATCACTTAAGAATATTATAGAGAACCACTTGACGTGCGAAATAGATCAAATTAATGCAGTTGCTTCCTCTAATATGAATGCACAATCGCGACACTCAAATTAACTCAAATTAACTACATAAACTAGTAATCACACAGCAAGTATAGTCTCAATGAATTAATAGGAAATACACAACCAAAATAATCCAAATCCACTTACAAAATAAACAGTCTTAGCTCAACATTACGGAGTCCAAATTGCTCACAATAAAATTCTATTGAAACTACCTTTAGTCTAATTTAGGAATTACAATAACAATAGGAAATTCATAAAGGAACTAGGATAAAAAAAAACTCCCCATTAAGCTCAAGAACTCAAGCCAATTTTCCTAATTCTCAAGAGTTGAAATCAGTCAGCCACGGTCACAGCAACTTGAATTAAACACTGAATATCCATGAAGATGCAAAAATGGGTAAATGAATAGAGAAAAATAATGCTTCTGCGAGAGCCAAAAAGAGGATCTGTTTGGGTTCAGTAATGGAGATGACAATCCGAAGGTAAAGGTGATAATAAGAGGAAAATGATGACTGGAAATGGATGTTGGTGGTTCATGGTGGAGACAGAGAGGAGTATTGGTGGTTCATAGGCAGAGAATGGAAGTAGGAAATAGTGACTGGCAATGGATAATGGTAGTCGTGAAAGGAAAAGGGAAATAGAGGAAGGAAGATGAAGGTAATGCATGGTGGTGATGGAGGTTGACATAGAGAAGGAAGACGGTGGTATGGTTGTTTACGATGATCTAGTCGCTGCTCCCAATCCCTTCTCTCCAGTTGAAACCTGTAGCTTGCAGTCTTCCCCAACTTGTGATCGCAGCACACAGCTCCTTGTGATCCTCCGTTCAAGACCCCATAGCTCTTGGCCTCTTAAACTACTTCTCTCTGAGAAAAACCCACAGCTCCCACTTGTGTTATTGTAACTTGCGGCCCTCTTCCTTTAGACTCAGCTAAGCTCTCTTCATCTGGATCCCTAATTTCCCTTTAGTCAAAACATTCAGTTTTGACTAAAGGACCAAGGTGCAAATTCCAAAATTTTTGAGGAGGGATTGAATTGCAATTTATTATTTGTTTTTTCAAATACCTACAATATAAAATTAATAGGTAGCATCAAAATTCCAATAACTCAATTGCATGAATAATTAACAAATAATGACAATTTAATCTCTAATTGGATTTAATTCAATTCTATTTCATTTTTCCAAAATTTATGTTTAATCTTCCAATAATGACCTAATAAATCCATCAAATTTTTTAAATTAATAATGAAAAAGCATATTAAAATATGGTTCAATCAAAGAGTAAAAAGACTGTGGGTAAGAAGGGCACATGGAAGAAGAGATCAATTTTCTTTGATATTCTGTATTCTCCCACTCTTGATATGAGACACAGTATTGACATGATGTATGTGAAGAAAAAAAATTTTGATAGCCTTATCAGTACGCTTTTACACGTATCAGGAAAGTGTAAGGATGGAATTACTGCTTGAATAGACTTGGTCAAAATGGGAATAAGAAAACAGTTACATCCACAACTAAGAAATGATGGTAAGAGGACGAACCTGGAACCTGCAGCGCACACACTGTCCAAAGTTGAGAAAAAGAGTTTGTGTAGGTGTTTGCATGACATAAAGGTGCCATAAGGGTACTCTTCTAATATGTGAATAGGCTTATGTCAATGAATGATTTGAAGTTAGTCAGAATAAAGTCTCATGATTATAGTGTGTTGATGCAACATTTATTACCGGTAGCTATTAAGGGCAATATGAAAGATAACGTGTGAACTACCATAACAAGATTGTATGTTTTTTTCAATGCTATCTATAGCAAAGTCATAGAAATTGAAAAGCTAGATGAATTAAAAAATGAAGGTTTTATTATTTTGTCACAACTAGAGCTATATTTTCCACCTTCATTTTTTTGATATAATAGTGGATTTGATAGTTCATTTGGTGAGGAAAGTAAGACTCTGCGGTCCAATTTATTTGAGGTGGATGTACCCTTTCAAACGATACATGAAAATCTTGAAAGGGTATTCAAAAAATCCTTACTGACTTGATGCATCAGTTGTTGAAAGGTATGTAGTTGAAGAGGCTATGGACTTTTATAAAGATGATCTTTCAGAGCAAAAGGCATAATCTCGACATGAGGAGGGGAGAAGGAAGAGAACACGGGGTCTCAAAGTAAAGAGTGTGACCCATCATAAGATTTTGCAAGCACACTTGTATATCTTGAATAATATGGAAGAAGTTCAGTCATACCTAGATGAACATAGAAAGAGTTTGAAGAACATGTATCCGAGGAAGAATGACATGTAGATAGCCAATAAGCAAAATAAGACATTCATACAATGGTTCGAGAAAAAAGGTTTCACAACAGACTAGTATGTAAGAGACAATCAAAATGTTAGCTTGGAGGCCTTCTTTTCATGTGGTCACTTGGCAAGGTGATGATATAAACGAGCACTCTTTCTACACAAAAGTCCAAGACGATAAAATTGCGATGGTGGTAGTTGAAGTAATGCATTTTTCAAGTTCAAAAGACAAAAGCCCAATATTGGCGCCAATAGCCTATTATGGAGTCATTGAAGAAATATGGGAGATTACGTACAACAAATTTAAAGTTGTTTTATTCAAATGTAAGTCGGTTAACAATAATGTTGTTGTCATTGATCAATAGTTTGGATTTGTCTCAATTGATTTTGAAAGGGCTGGTTATAGAGGAGGGCCCTTCATTCTTGCAAGTCAGGCGAAACAAGTGTTTTATATCACAGATCCTACAAACAAGAAAATGTCTATAGTACTTTAAAGAAAAAACAGAAGGATGGTGATCCAACTTGTAACATGACGATTCAACCAAGACAACATGAGGCATACTTGGTAGATGACAAATATACTGCAAGAAACGATTATTGTGAAGGAACATGAGAAACCATATGAAGTAAGACATATATTAGAGCTCTATGTAGTGTTATATACTTCTGCTATTTTAATTACTTGTCAAACACACTATTTTGTTTAATTTGTTTATAGTATCTACCTAATATTGTTTTCTCTTGACAAGAATATGGCCAGTCCGGATGAGGCACATAGCTCTAGTGATGATCGAAGGAATGTGCAACCGATTGTAAGAAGAAGAGGTAGCACAGAGCTTGGAGCGTTAGTTGCTCGATAAGCAGAACAATGCGGTAAAATGCACGTAGAGTTTGATGCCAATATTCATCCAATTGGTGATGAGGAAGATTGATTCATTAGCTATATAGGAAATATGTCTCAAAGTAAAATTAGCATTCTCATCCTAAATTGGAAGATAGTTTTAAAAACAATTAAGGACATGATTTGACAACAAATTTTGGTATGTATGTTTTTATACAAGTACATTTTTATTTTATTTCTATTGGTTGAATGAAATATAATTATCTTATGTTGTATCTTGCAGTAAACCCATGATGTCCCAGACATGCTGAGTTCAACAAGTATTGGATGGAGGAGGTTCGCTTGTGCTAGAAAGATTCAAGACTAGGCTTACAAAAGAATATGTTCATGGGGGAAATTGGGTAAGGACCCATGTGAAGAGTATAGCTATATGTGTCGTGAAGATTTGAGGTTGTTTGTTGTTTAATAGTATGACCCCAAATTCTTAGTAAACTTCTATAATTATACTCTATATAATTGTCTCTAAACTTATTTGACATGATTGACTCATTTTTTTGGTTTTCCATTCATAGTATCTGAGTAAGGCTAATAGGTTAAGGCAAGAAAATAACTTATATACATATTGAGACCCCTAAACGTCATTCACGTCATAAGAAGTGGAAAGCGAGGATGGTGAAGGGTAATCAATATATAAATCCAGCCATTGCTAAGGTTGCCACAAGGATTGTAAGTATTGTTCATTCTTAACATTTGAAAAACTAATTTTTTGATCCTACCATTTTTTTGTTACTTACTTATTCTTTAAAAATATGACGCTGCAGGATGAACTTAAAGAGCAAGCAATATAGGGTTCCTTCAATCAATCTGATAGGATGGACATGTTGGCTACAGCGTTGGGAAAGCTTGATCACCCTGGTCTCGTTCGGGGCGAGACGTGAGGGATTAGAGTTGCAAAATATTTTAGACGAGCTATAAGTACATCACGAGGTGAACCCAGTAGGAAATTTGTTGCTAAGATCCGGGAGGAACTCACCCAATCCATCCGGGTGGAACTCACCCCGTCCAATCAAGAGGAACTCGCCCAATCCATTCAAGAGCAACTCACTCAATCATTTGAAGATAAACTCACTCAATCCATACTAGAGATGATGCAACAATTGCATGGTGAGCTCCAATCTTTCGTCTAATCCACCACAAGTACCAACTAGCAACCCTGAGTATAGAGAGGCCGGCTCTTGGGATTGATTTATGGGGTTTAGGAGTACTGGACTGAACATCGAAGGTTCCTGGAGGTTGTTAAGGAGTCCTAGACAACAGAGGTGATAAGGAAATTCTTTTATTTATAAAGGATCCCACGTGCCATTGATTTAGCTAAATTAGTTATTTTCATTGAAAAAATCTCTTTCCGGTGAATTATGTACTTTAATTTTGACAATGGGCTCCCAAAAGAGATACTCACAGCCTATCCCATGCTATCTCACCAACCATTCCTTTACAACTTTAATGTACTATCCAGTTATTGAATTGATTGAAAGCTAGGCCCCAAGGTACCATTTCTTTCTAAATTACTATGGTCTTTCATCCGCTGTAGTCAAGGTACTACCATTCCTCAGTCAGAGGAGAATCATAATAGAATTAGGTGACTTTGTCTTTTGGTCATGAAGGAGAATCATAATCAATCAAAGAAGTTCATTTTTAAACCGCATTTCAGGGAAAGCCTTTGAAAGAAACTAAATTGGATGAAAAAGTTGGAGCTTAGCTTGCAACTATATACCATAGCCTAAGTACTAAGCTCAATCCTATCAATTCTTTTCTTTCTGCTCTTGATATTGCTTTTCTAGAGATACTAGTAGCTTCTGCTTTCAATCTTCACTTCCTCTCCCTAATGGTCAAGCATTTTATGCTCTTACTACGAACCTTTCAAAAGGAATCTCCATAGCCAACTCTCATCCCTGGTTTACCCACTTATAGTTCTTGCTCTATCCGTCCACTTATTTCATTCGATGGCTTAAAAAATGCCTTAAGGAAGAGTGGATTAACATGCTGACACTAAAGGGACTGATTTAGGAGTCATTTCTTTCCATTGATCAAATAAGTGAGAGTTTTTCTCTTTTTTATTTTATGGAAGAGAGTGACTTTCGGTTCCTGTTATTGGTATCGACCTACTTCATTTAGTATTGAATGAATTTTAGCAAATTGGTATGAGCATTTTGATGCTATTTCATCTCATTTTAGGGATTATAAAGTTAAGGAAAGCAGCTTATCCAAGGTGCCTGTTTGAAGCAAATGGCTACTTCTCAACAACTAGAAAAGTACCCTTACAGGTCAAGGGGCTTTTGATTAAGAGAGAGGGGCAAAAAAGACTGTAGAATATCCAAACTTGAATCAAAGATATGCACTCGACTCTATATAAAAGAAAAGAGTGAACTAAGGGGATCACAACATCGAAGGGGGCTTATCGAGGAGACTGGAGGAGGTGGATGTAACGATTCGGGAGTTGGATATGTGTGCCATCTACTTTGCTTTAGTCACACTGACTGCTTATCACTATTCCAGGTCAAAGCACGGATAGACTGTGACGATGTGCAATGTCTACATACAGCATTAAGGGCTTTCCTCCGCTAGGCAAGCTGCAAGTTGTTGTCGATACTATCCCACAAACACAAGCCACCACCCACTATCATATGCAAAGTTTGGATGGGTTTCGTAGGGTCACTGTGACTTGTGTTCAAGATGGGGAGGAAGCTACAACGAACTCGTGCCACGATTTAGAGATTGTCACACTTAGTCAAGCGATAAGATATTTTATCCTTTAGCCGAAATATGTTATTGCCATGGCAACAACACATCTACTGGTAGGTAACACCTTACTTTTACTTGAATTTTTTGGGACATCCTATTTATAATATGTATTTTATGTTTTATAGGAACAACAAGGTGAGGAGAAGTTTGCCTTCTTAGCACGATTGCAAAAGCTCTCCAAAAAAATTACTAAGATTGACTTAGAGATTTATGCAGGAATTGTGGGTTCTAGAACTACCTATCCTTTTGGCATCGATAAGAGTGATTTCAAGGAGTTTTTAAATTTACTTGAGATTGACATGACATGGGTTTAACTTGGCGTCATGTAAGTTTTTTTTTTTATTTCTAACTTCAATCAATGCATTGTTATTTAGTTTTTTTAACTCCAATTAATAATGTAATAGGTACTTCTATAACTTGTGCAGCATATTAGATACAAGCAATCTATATGGCTTCCTATGTTAAGCGCATATGACAAAAGAAAATAATAAGCTAGAACTTAGAACAAGCTATGTAGGCTTCACAATAGAAGAGACAAACTTGCCTTGTTATATAACTCCAATTGTTGAAGAGTAAATATTCTAATATTGTCTACTTAAAAAATTGGGAGAATTTTAATAAAGGACTGCAGTTAGGAATTAATATTAGCGTAGCCTATAAACAAGTTAATGAGTTATATGAACATGGATTTTTCTTGTTCATATGACTCATTCACTTGTTTATGGGCTACTCTGATATTAATTCCCAACTGCGGTCCTTTATTGAAATTCCCCCTAAAAAATTGTCATTGGAGTTTGTGTTCAGGATTATCTTTTTTTTTTTCTAACTTCAGTTTAATCTGTATATGTTGTTATAGTTATCTTTTTTTTATTTAACTTTAGTTTAATCTGTATATATTGTTATAGTTATCATTAGAGTTTGTTTATTGTTTCTCTTGTGGCCAATGATGTCTATTAGTTTGATCCCCTGAAGAAAAAGCCTAAGGGAGAGTTAAAATCTATATTTAGCATGTAAGTTTTATTATTTGTTCATCAGTGAGCCTTTACTTTAATAAATTGTTTTAATGTTTGTTGATTTCTAATGTATAGGGCATTGAATAAACATAGAATGATGGGGGGATTCAAGAAGGAAAAATTACTTGGATTTTTTTCCCAAAATAAGCTATTTGTTTCAAGTTATTTTGCTGATAGTTGTTTTAGATACTTAGTTATATTTTAACCATTTCACTTTGGTTTATAGTGCCCTTAAAAAATAGGGGAAATTAAGTATGGCTACTATGTTCTTCTTTATATGTATAATATAATTCAGAGTGGACAAACTACAAATTTTGAAGAGGCAACACTTATTTATCATTAAATGATAATATTTTAACTATGTCAATTGTAGATTTCTTCAATTGCTTAATTGATGTATCATAATTACCTTATTTTTCAATTTGTAGATTTTCAGGAGTAAAGACGCTTTTTTTGCTGATGACATTGATATAATTCGAGATCTTTTGGCTGGAAATCTTTTTAGACTGATGGATTATTAGTAAAGTTTATTTTAATGGTATTCACAAGTTTTATAACATTTTCTATTGATTATAGGAAGTATATGCAATAACATTTAGATTAGCTAATATGTATGTTTATATGGTAGTTGGCTAGATAATTCTTTGTGGCTGGATAACTATTTATGGTATTTGGTTGTATGATATTTATGTACTGATTGAATCAATGGGCAATATAAAAAATGCGTCTGCATCAATTTAAAATATTTTGTCAAAAATACCTCGTCCACAAAATGGGCTTTGGGGATGTGGTAGATTACCATCCATGTTCACAAATGGGCTTTGGGGAGGTGGTTTGTTCGCCCATGGGGTTGACCACACCCCCTCACGATATCCCTAATTTAAAATTAGGAACGCCATATGTCCTTTCCATGTCCCTTTTTTAATGGATGTGGTTTCTTTGCTTTCTACATCTCCCAAGAAATGAACGGTAAAAGTTTCTAAAAACAAGCATTAAAAGTATTTTCTTTAGTAGTGAAATGTAGTTTATAGAGAAATTTTCCAAAAGATAATGTAAGACTCATTGTTAGGTGCAAATATTCTTTAGGTGAAATATTTATTGTATAACCATCACTAAATTTTTTATCACTGCTTTATCAAATTGTGTGACACACATAGCCATGCATTTACTAATTTATTGACATTCTGTGCAGGCACCATAGTTATAATGAATACGTCAAAAAAATGCTCCTTAATAAGGTCGTATATAAGTATGCTTTCAATAAGTTTTCTACACATTTCCTAAGTTAAAAATTCAGTATGAAGTATATGAGAAATACAATGTAGTCATAAAAAGTATCTCTAAAATATAAAATAAATAGAATTCACGTATCCGTGCAACGCACGGGGTTAACGCTAGTTAATAGAGGAAAATATTAATAAATATGATAAATACGTCTTATATTTAAAATAAATATAAGCTCTACAATTATGTCATATATTAAGGATAGAATGGACTAACATGCAAGGATCCAACCTGGAATGAGATATTGCCAATGATACTAATAAAACAAAAGTCATTTTAGCAGACTTATATGTTATAGATCTCATACTTTAAAGAATTCCTTTGTTTTTAAATTGATTTCGTAAATTATCATTTACGGTATCTATTATATTTGTACAGCTCTATTTTTTTTTCCAAAAAAATGAGAGTGTCCTTTTATTCAAAAATAAAATTAAAATAAGTGTTGGAAGGCTGTGGAAATTTTTAGATTTTTAGGTTAAGGTTAAAATGCAAATTTGCCTCAGGAGATATATGATGAGAAGTAATGTTGTGGTAAAAGTCTTTTTAGATTCAATCTCACCTCAAAAGTTTTAAAATATAGTAATGTTACCTCATACTATTAAAAACTAGCGTTAACCATTAAAAAAATTGATGTTAACCGTTAACACTTTTAACGGAAAAGAGTAACACTACTTCGTTTTGAAACTTTTAAGGTGAAGTAATCTAAAAAACACTTAAAGGGAAACATTGCTCCTTACTGAAGACTTACAGGATAAATTTGCACATCAACTCCTTAAGTTATGATCTAATAATGTGCCATGGATATAGAAAAATGAAAGAAAATAAAAACAAGAAGAGAAAAAATATGTGTGGAAAATATATTAAAGGTGTTAATAATGTAGGAGGGTATAATGTAAAGGATGATAGGGATGTGAATTAAAATGAGGGGAGGACAAAGTCAAAGAGGGAGGACCATAAGTGTGGGAAGGTGAAGCATGTTAAATGCAAGATAGTGAAGGAGAGGCTCAAATAACAAGTAAATCTTTGAGTGTGTGTGGATGAAGAAGAAGATAGATATGACTGAGCTCTCATAGAATGAAATGGAAGAATAAGAAGCACTTGATCACTATTATTGATATAATTGTGATGAAGAAGGGAATGGTCCATACCACAGAGAGAGGGCAATATGCAGCTTCTGAGAGGCTTGATTTTGTGGACCCCTCTATCTCCCCCCAGGTCCAGCCTCTATGTTCTCTAGGAATTTCCTTGTCTTATCCCTTCCTTAATTATGTCATGAGAAAATTACTGAAAAATCTTTTATTATAAAATTTATCATTCAAATGTATTTTTAAATGGATAGTTGGGTATAACTTATCTAAAGCTATATGAATATATATATATATATATAAAACTTCAACCATGTGGAAATGCCTCATTATCTTACACCTAGTTAATGAAACTTTACACACAACTAAATATAGTAGTTATACCTTTGAAAATAGATTACACATAGGTTTTTAAATATATTTTGTGTTTTCTTTTGGGAATGTATAAAATCCCGTTGACTTTTTCTTGAAAGATTAATGAAACTAAATAATTTAGTTGATTATATTATATATTATATATCATTAGATTATATATTAATTTATAAATTAAATAAATTAGTTTGAAAAAGAAAGATAAATAAAAAAGTTATAAATATTTTGATGTAACTTAATTGTCCGTCTTAGTATTAAAACTACTTCTTATATAAGGATGGGAAAGAGCGACTTTTATAATGGATATTTTTCAGCAAACTCGCCGCTCTTATTTATTGCACAAAAATGTTACGTTTTTAAAACTAGTTTTGCTTCCTTATGTATGTTTGTATATAAAGCATGCGTGTTGCCATTAATTTAATTTGTTTTCAATCACATAACCTAGCATTTTATATAAAAAGAGAACCGTTTTATTTTAATGTGGCAGTCAACCCAACCATGCATGATATTAAAATCTAGAGTAAAATATATTGACTACCTTATATTTTATCTGAATTACACAAATATCCCTCCTATTTTGAAAATGTCGATAAACCTCTCTTGAAGTTAAATTGTATGTTACAGAAACCTTTCATACATATTTGAGATTTCATTCATATCCATCCAACGGTTAGTTTACCATTAAATTTAACTATTAAACATATGTTTTGATAAAAATACCCCACTTTCAACAATTGAATAGACATTCATGAAAGTAATTTTTTATACAAACAAAACAAAATTCTAATATATATACCCTCAAAATTTTCAATATATTATAAAATTTATTTATTTTTATTAGATTAATAATTTTTTTTTGTTTTCTTACCATATTTATTGAAACTTATTTATTTAATGTTCTTTTAAATGACTAAAAACATATTTGAAAGGCATATTTTTATTCACCATGTTACTAGATATTATATAACTTTTTAATATAAATTTTAATTTCTTAAATACATTTTTTGCACAAATATTTAGAAACACATTTGTTTAAGGGAAAAAGACAAATAAATACCCTATAAATATTCAAAAATTTGAAAGATGATTTAGTAAATGATAAATGAGGGACTGTGACCAAAACTTAACAGAAAATAACTAAAATTTAGCAAATAATGACTAAAACTTAATAGGGAATGACTAAAATGACCAATTTTCTACCCCTCATTTGTCATTTAAGAAATTTAAGTCATCTTTTAGAGTTTTAATATTTATGGAGTTTTAGTTGTCTTTTTCCATTTGTTTAAGTATGAATCTATAAAAAAAAATTAATCATATTTTGAATTAATTTTTCCCTGTCTGCATTAATTAAATTAAAGAACTCTTTATCTCAATATGGCAAAAAAATTTAATAGATAGCTATTTGCAAAAGTAGAAAATATTTTTTAAAAAAAAACTCTTAAATTACTTAAACAACTGTTGCAAAAATTATAAAATTACTAATGATGAAGGATAAATAAAATTTATTTAATATAATTTTAATCAAAAAAATAAAAAACTTTAGCGGAGTTCAGTTTGAATTTAACTGTGTGTTTTTAAAATATATAGAAGATCCATGTAATTAAGATAAAATATAATGGAGTTCAGAATATTTTCCTCTAATATCCAACTTAGAGAGACCCTTTAAACCAGCGAATCAGTCCATTACTCAATCCAGTCAAGAGTTTTTGGTAAATTAACCAAGTTAAACTAATAAATCAATCAAAATTGTAAACTTTTTTTCACTTCTTTTGAAAAATTGGAAATAGTAAATGAACTAAAGTGCAAGATGTTCATTTTATATAATTATACAATATACAATGATTGTGAAAGAGATTTAATACATGAATTTTTTAAAAAAGCAATGCATCAATCACTCTAAAAGATCAGTTACATTTATCAATACGAGAGTCATCAAACAGAATAAATTTAATGTTCTTGTAAGTATGGAAACAAGATCTTGTGTTAGAGTAATGTAATCGGAAAAAAAATATGTTATGGGGAGATTTTTAATAATAATTTTGATGTGTTTAAATTTAGATTATTCTTTTTTAATTAAAAATATAGATACAAACGATATGAGATTATAACCAGTAAGAAATTTGAGAGCTTCTATGCAATTGCCCATTGACCGATTTACTCGCAAGTCACAAGTCATAAACAAGATATAAAAATATATTTTCAAAGTCAAGGCATTTTTTTTTTAAAAAAAAAAAAAGCAGGGCTGACAATTAATAAATTCATTGTGCTTTAACCCTCTTGTATAATTGATTTACAAATTGTTTTAAAATTCTAAAAACTTGGCATCTTTTGACATTGAAATATTCGAAAAAAAGTTTGATCTTTTTCGTCACGCACACATTTCAATTATTTGTTTTTTGGTGCACAATCAATTTAAATTTGAGTATTACTGAACTGATTTCCTAAGAATACACTTCCTTTTGGAATGTTAAAAAAAATGAAAAAGCCTATGTCGTAAGTCCTAACAAAAGCAATAACAATAATAAAGGTTAAAAAGCATATTCGGTACTAGGAAGCATCTTATTACATGTCTTTCTTTAAGAAGGCAATTATTCTGCGATTTGGATTCTATGCACCCATTTTTATTTTTGTTGGCCATAACAATACTCTTGATTTATATTAGAAATTCCTTGAGATTTGAGAGGAAACCTTTTGGTTTGATTAAGAGTGTTCAAATGATGATCCCGGTCCAAATATTTTGATTTTAAGAATTTCTAGTCCCGTCCAAGATCTAGATCAGGACAAGGATCACCTTTAAGATCCTGATCCAATCTTGGTCCCATTTTTTTAAAAAAATTAACATATTTTAAAAGGATAACTTAATTAATAGGGGTAATAATACAAAAATAAAAAGATAATTTAATTTAGGAACATGATCATATCTTTAGTTAGAATTAAACTGCATATATGATAATACTAATCCTAATTATATACTTTTTTTTATTACAAGAGGCCGGAATTGAACCTGAATTGGGTGTTATATAGAGCATTAATCATATCACATAACTTAGAAGCTGTTGGTATTATATACCATATAAAAATACTAATGAAGAAGGAAAAAAAATAATAATAACAATAGTAATAAACGTTATTTCTAAACTATAGATCATTTTGTGTAACTATTATAGCCTTTTTAGTTATTCAATGTTCATGTGTCATATTTATTGTATTTGAGTTTATAATTAAATTATAATAATTCAAACATAGGACATATGTTCACATATAATTGAAGAACTTGACAAAATGTATGTAAGAAACTTAACCTGAATATTTTCTTAAAAAATAATAACCTAGGATGCGCACTTGTAAGAATAAGTGAAACGCTTTGCACTTTAAGTCTCAAAAGAAAACTTTTGATCAAATAAAAAAGAGCGAAAATTTTATAAAATACACAATAAAAAAGAATTAGGAAATGACATTGTGGCCATTAAAGATAATATAATTATGAAAGCAGTCAAGATCTTGCAATTTGATAAATAAATAAAAAATTATAAAAATGCATAATATTCTTTGTATGTTAGCATAAACTTTGAGGAATATTTGCCTTCATAATTTTTGTTTGGGAAGAAAAGGCTATAATAGTTGCCAAAATCCAAAAAGAAGCCAAATTGATGAGTAAACTATTCTCACACATTGAAGGATTCAAGCTTGATAAGAACGCACTAAGAACTTGATCTAGTGGTTGCAAAGACTTGATTAGGATTAATCCGCTACTTGGCTACGAATCCCCAAAAAATGCTAGTGATCCTCAAGGTTATTAAAACAAAGCTTATTATTTCAATCAAAAAAAAAAAAGCTTATTAATACTTTCTCTTGTCCTAATTATAAGGGCATTTTAAAGAATCATAGGAAAATTCTAAAAAAACTAATTACATTACTTTAAAATATTAAAATTTATTGTTTTTTTTCAAATTATGTTATTTGACTTGTGAACTAATATGTAATGTAATAAAACACAATATATGATATGATTAAATAGTGTAATTACCTTTCTTAAGATTTTTCTATGATTATCTAAAAGGCTCTTATAATTAGGACTGGAGGGAATACTTCTAAACAACATGCACCATCAGTTTTTGTGTATAAGGTCTCATTTTTTTTTAATAAACTTATCTTTTTTATAAGACCTTATTTGATTTAGTTTGAATAATAAATGGTTTTACCAATTTTATTCTCAATTAATTTTACAAATTGCATTAATTAAAATGTTCACTCATTCTATTCATTCTCTCTCATTCTCTTGATCCTCTCACATCATCTTTTCCCACCATACATTTTCTCATTATTACTCTTTCTTACTCATTCATGAATGAGAACATTTTTTTTAGAAAAGTCATATTTCTTATATACTTCGTCTGATCTTAATTATAAGGCTCATTTAATTTTTTTAAAGAAGTAAAATAAGTTATTTAATCATATCATATATTGTGTTTATTATACTATATATTAGTTTATAAATCAAACAAAATAATTATAAGAAAAACGATAAATTTTAATATTTTAAAGTAATATAACTACCTCTCTTAGGATTCTCTAAAAAAGTTAACTGACTCTTATATTTATAGGAAAAATACAAATTAAATCTAATTGAAATGGTCAAAACTAAAATTGAGGCTACACATTTTACAAATTCTTAATGAAGCTTAGAAGTCTAATTAGATATTTTTTAATATTGTCAAAAGATCAAAATGACCTCTATGTTGTTTAAAGGGAAAACTGAAGGTAGTTAAAAAGGAAAAAAAACTAATTCTAACATTAGGGCCTCTTCTAACTTACATTAATTAATATCAATTCAATATAATTAGTATAATTTGATATTTTAATTACATGCTTTTGACAGATTCTTTTTGAAAAATATCAGATTCTTGTGTGTGTGTGTGTAAACTTCAAATTTAATTATTGATTTTATATGGCATATCATTTCTGGATCCACACATATATGATTTTATTTTATTTATTGAGGTTTGCAGACAATGAAGCAAAAGATTCTAAATTTGTTGTACTATTTTATGCGAAAGAAATAGTTATTAAGTTTGATTAAATTGGATGGGAGAAGTTATACTGGATCCTATATATGAAATCCTCAAATTTTTAATATATTTTAGGGATACTATATGTAAAATCCTCAAATATATAATATATTTAAGGGATTTTTTTTCCAATTGAAACATTAATATGATACTGCACATGATTTAAGTATAACATCATTTATAATAAAGATAATATACAAATAAATGATCATGTTTGTTTTTTAAAAAAAGCTGTCAGGGCCTATGAAGTTATAATAACTTTTTTTTTTGGGTTGAAAGCTAAAATTAAATAACATATGGATGCTGATTGTAATATATAATTATTAATAAATTTGAGTTAGATTATGCCTAATTTAGAAATCTTTTTTTTAACTATGTTCATTTTTACTTTTAAAGAACAATAAGGTATTTTAGTCTTTTAATAATATTCAAAAAATCTTAATTAGACTTTTAGGCCTTATTACGGATTTGTTAAAAGTGTAAGTCTAATTTTAATTTTAACCAGTGTTCTTAGACTTAGACTGGATCGATCGGTTTGGTCTGAGAATTGGCAAACCGGCTGGAAAACCGATCCAAATTGGGGGGTTAAACTTGTATGGTATTTTTTTATTACTTTTTTTAGAAAAAAATCAATTTTTTAACTTTTTCTTTAGAATTGCATATTAATAACTTTGAAATACTTGTTTTCTCACCAGTTTGACCCCGATTTAGCTCCGTTTTGAGTCTAGTATGACCCATTAACTCTTAACACAGTACCCAAACTACTTCAGTCATCGGTTCAGATTTTAGAACCTTAATTTTAACCATTTCCATTGGATTTAATTAAAATTTTCTCTATTTATTACTTTTAACTAATTTTAAGTATTTTTTATCTCTTCGGTTAAAACTTAAAAGCACATTATATAAAGAAACAGAAAGAGTAATGAAAAGAAATAAGTAATAACCTGGGAATTAAGTAAGAACCCAACGGAAAGGGTTGGATGAAATCAAAAGAACAAAAAGGTATAATTAAATGACAGCAATAAAGAGGTTGCTATTAAGTAACAACAGTGGTAAAGAGAACAAGTTAAAGAAACAAACAGACAAACAAATTGTTCATTGTATACAGCACACCGAGATACAGAGCACGTAATAACTAATAAGGAGGAGAGCAGCTTTTCGCTGTGGACCTTTTGCTCGTTCTTCTATATAAACCTGTCACCACATATTTATTTATATTTTTTTATTTATAAGACATTTTTAAAACAGTTTAAATTTTTTTAAAAAAAGATAATTACGTTATTTAATAATTTTATATATTATTTTAATATATTATATAGTAATTTAAAAGTTAAACAATATAAAAACGGTAAACTTTAATATTATAATTAATTTTTTTAAAAGATTTTTTTAAACAGGAGCATAGGGAGTATTATATATCCTCTGATTCACTACCTTCCCCTGAAATGAAACAGTGAAATGTACCCTCATCCTTGCTTTACTGTCTTCAAGATCTATACATCCAAAGTTTTCTCCTTTTCTTTTTTTTTCTCTCTTTTCCTGTGTAAACCCAACTCAATCTCTTGATTTTCTAACACAATCTCCTCCTTGATTCCGTCAGAATTCTATCTTCATTCTTCTCCCCATATTTTCTTTCTTCTTCCTCAACCCGCTTCCTTTTTCTCTCCTCCTCATATTTCTTTACAAATCATTTCCTGTTTCTATACTTGAGTCTTGGGCAAGAATCTTTACTCTGTTCTTGACTTTTCTTGGAATCCTCTGTTTCCTCTTTTTGCTCTTTCTCAGGACACGAGATTTGCATTACAGACTTTCTTGTTCTCCGACCACCTTTTTCTGATGTCTCCTGCTTGTGTTGGCAGGCGTTCAATGAGAAAATCGGTTCACAAGCTTACACCCCATTTACTTCAATTTCAATCCATGCCTGTTTTCTGATACGGTAACTGTACTGTTCTGTTCTTCTCTCTATCTCCTGCTCTGTTTTGTTATGTCGTGGGGGAGCATGGCAAAGCTTCCCAATATGCTGTCTTTATGGAACTTGTTGGTGTTGTCGCTGGCTTTGAACGTGAGTTTGATACTGAGAATGGTGTCTGAGAGCCATGAAAGCTACAGAGCATCTTCTTGCTTCAAGAAACAGGGAGATGGGCGTGTCTTTCACGAACCAAGTTTAACCATATCATCCTCCTCTGCGTCTTCGTCTTCGTCTTCGTCTTCCAATTTGGTTAATTCTTCTCGTGCCAACCATCCAAAAGGCAGCGGAAGAGTGATCAACCTAGATCAGTAAGTACAACAAAGATCGATTCTACTATATATATTGGCTTCCTTGATTCCAGAATTTGTTTCATTTCTCTTTAAAAGTTACTCTGTTAATCTGGCGGTGATCCATCCCCGGTTATGTTTTAATGATTAAATGATCATTTTATATATCATATTACTGTTTTTATCATTAATCATTATCATTATCATTATCATTATCATTATCATCAGTAACAGGTCCAGGGTCAATTTCTGGGTCTGTGGCCTGTCATAGCTACTGGCCTAGGTGGCTTGGCTTTTATATTATCGCTTACGTCTTCAGTGTACTGTGCCGTGCTCTGCTTCTTCCTGCTCTAGTTCTCGAGGAAGACAAGGACAAGTCACGGCTTTAATTTCTGATATAAATGATAAATCTATATAAGGGTCAAGTTTTTTTAATTTTTTTTAACTCGGGGAATTATGAAATTTTGACCCTTTCGTTTAGGGGGAAAAAAAAAAAACGCATCATCATGTCACCTGTCTGCTCCCGAGTCGTAGGGTTGGAGAAAATTGGTTGGAAATTAATGGGCGGCCGCCACCACCACCACCACGCACAAGTGCTTGTGTTGTGCTACTGCTAGGCGCTAGCCATACCCTAACGTAGCACCAGGCAATGGGGCGGTGCTTATTCACATTTCCATATTTTGGATTTTGGGTTTATCAAAATTATATTTATTTAATTTGATTATATTTAATAAAAAGTTAGTTAAGTTAATTAATATAATATATATTTTCTAAGACATTATTTTTATTTTTTTTATTTTTTTCATTATCTCTCTTTAGCTGAGAGTGTATAAAAATAACTTGAGAACAAAATAACAAATATGAAAACTAATTTGTATATTTAAGATTAACATGTGACTCCCTAAATATAACATTGGAGGGCCCAAAGTCTTTGTAGTTTAATGGCATAAAAGCTCTTTTTAAATGGAAGTCATGTCTGACCCACTGATAACCTCGTCTCATTGGTGTTTGCCTTGTAAATTTTTTGATGAAAAAAATGTCCAAGAGGGATTATATTATTGGTAGGATCACTTTTTCAGTATTTTGAACATTGAAGAAGGTATTACAGAGGAGTTTTGTGGGGGCCATGTGCATGAACATACCCTTTTTCGGCCATTGTTATGACCTAAAAGACTAGTTACTCAAGTGCGCCTTTGCTTGTCGTCTGCGTCCCAATTGTGATTTTCACTCAATTGTAGCTTTCTCTGTGTCCGTTTGTGCATCTCCTCTTTCTCTCTCCCTCTCTCTCTCTCTCCCCACCTTTTTTTCCCCTTCTCTCATATGGGTCGTCTGTATTTGCCACATTGTGGGTCCAAAACCTGTTCATTCTTTCCCTCTGCCATTGATATCATGTCTGTATCTAATCATTTGTTTCGATGATACAGATTCACAGTGAGATCCCCCTTTGCTTTTATTTTTTTGGGTTCCTCCTCTTCTTTATTCCCAGGACCTTGTTCCTTGCCCATACCGTGTCCTTGTAACAACAACAACACTTAATAGACAAATTTCTCAAAGTATATCTTCCTTCCCCTTGCCCCACCATTCTTTCATGCGTGTAGCAACCTACTCTGATTTATATCAAAATTTTCTACTAGAAACCATAGCTTTTTCAGGCAAAGATTGTAGGAGAGATAGGCCATCTCGTTTAAGCTCATTACTGTGCCTGCTTCATGGTAAAGTCACTGCATAATGCATATTACATGCTCGACAAAAATCCCAAACCTGGTAGACTCGTATGAATCCCATGTCAGTCATTCAATTGATCAATTCCAATTTAATAATGTTTCATGTTTAACATTGTTTAATGACTTCAAGATGATAACTTGGTGAGCTGGTTTGTGCAGCGGAGATCCGACTGTGTACGAGACATTTTGGCGACAAATGGGTGACAAGACCACGATTATAATCCCAGGGTGGCAATCGATGAGCTATTTCTCCGATGCCTCCAACATTTGTTGGTTTCTAGAGCCTGAGTTGGCGAAGGAGGTGGTGAGGCTGCACAATGTGGTCGGCAATGCCGTCACAGATGGTCGCCATATTGTGGTCGGGACAGGTTCTTCTCAGCTCTTTCTGGCTGCTCTCTATGCTCTGTCTCCTCCTGACGCAGCTGAACCAATCAGCGTTGTTTCCGCCGCACCATATTACTCGGTGATTAAGTAGACCCTCCAAGTTGACTTTTACTTTCATAAACGCATGTTTGAAATAATTTATTTTGTGTTGATAAGATGCATAAAGTATAAGAAAGACCTTTTACATATCGTATCCTGTAAATAAAATATTATTATTCTCAAATAAGTTATTCCAAACAAAATGGAAGAATGATACCATGTGAGCCATTAACTACTCACCAAATTCAACTTCTTTGAAAAGAACATGCTCGTTGTTTATCATAGTGGGAAGAGGATTTGCATAGCTTTAAATTTATTCTCCACTCAGAGACACTGAGATATTTTTCTTTTAAGATAATAATGAAAAGGAAAGAGAAGAATCAAAGATAGGCATGTTAAATAAATAGGCAAATATTAATTGTGGAATGCTACTTGTTCCTGACTTGTTGCCATATCTTGTGTAATCTGCATCCAGTGATAAATTTTCTGCGTCCTTATGCATCCTTTAACTTTCTGGTTGTTTGTCTCCATTAAATGTCTGTGTCTATCTGCCACATAATGCACATTTGCGTACCTCTGCACCTTATCACATGGATGCTTATGATGACCATTTCGCATGTGCTTAACTGACAAGATTTTTTCTCCCCCTCCCCTACACTTTTTGGGAAAATGTTGCGTACTTGAACTTAAAAAGTGGGGTCTTTTGTTTCACTCTTTAAGAAAAGTAAAAAGGAATAAAAGTCTACAACAACTACTGATATTATTCGCAAACCAAGCAACAACACATATACAGTACCTTCTAATAATTTAAAGCAAATGATTTTGAGCTGCTCTTAAGTTTTAGTCATGAGGATGGGTTGCATCTCACAACACTGCAGATTGTTACTATTATTTTTCTTAACTGGCACATTAGTGTGATTTTCCCGGAAAATTTGTCACCGTCAGTAATTAATTTTTTATCTATGACTTGTACACGCTTCACAAAGAGCTGCATTTGTGTCAGTGTCCGCTTCTTAAAGTTTGACCTATAAATGGTGTAGGCTTTTATTGCAGACTGTAGACATTTTAACTGATATTAATGGTGGTTTAGGACTGAATTGATGAAGAAATTTAACTTGCAGTCATACCCATCAATGACTGATTACCAGAAATCAGGACTGTACAAATGGGCTGGCGATGCAGATAGTTTTGAGAGAGAAGGACCTTACATTGAGCTGGTTACTTCCCCAAATAACCCTGATGGATATGTGAGGCACTCTGTGGTGAACCGAAGCCAAGGGCTATTGGTTCATGACCTTGCCTATTATTGGCCACAATATACTCCCATCTCCTCCCCTGCAGATCATGAGCTCACTCTTTTCACTGTCTCTAAAAGCACTGGCCATGCAGGAATGCGAATAGGGTAATTTAATTTCACAAACTACAAAGAAAAACTCCATCTTGGTCCTTGACAGATATAGATAGTTCAATTTTCAAGTTTACCCCAACCCCACCCCACCCCACCCCACCGACAGTTTCTTAGAATTTATTAATTAATAATCCCTCAAATACTAACGTTTGCAATGTTGTTTTTTAATTCTTCTATCGTCATCCAAAATTTAATGTCAGACCCTAACAATTGGCTCACTGGAGCGGTGTGACTTTGCATTTGAGAGATCCTTGGTTCAAGACCATGGGCGTCCATACATTGGAGTGTATAATACTCACCCCGTCTTAAATATAGGACCTCATTTGTAGTTCAATTTGAAGTATAAAATGAGTCTTATGTTTAAGATCTGAGGAATATATTGTTAAATTTTGAGGAAAAGAAAATGGAAATGCAACATTGCAAGCATGTTGATGTTAATATTTGAGGGGTTAAATTGTTGTAAGTTGAGAACCATAAGAAGGTTCACTTATCTTATCCCTCTGAGACCAAGATAGTACTTTTTGAGTTTTCTAGACAAGAATATGTATACACTTTAAGCATTGCCCCTTGAAAACAATATTCGCTTGATGCTGTTGTAGGTGGGCACTTGTGAAAGACCAGGAGGTAGCGAAGAAAATGACTAAATTTATAGAACTGAATACAATAGGTGTGTCAAAGGACTCGCAGCTAAGAGCTGCCAAGGTTTTAAGGGCTGTGTCCGATAGCTGTGAGCAAGAAAGAAGCTCCCAAGGGGAAGAGTCATTCTTCAAGTTCAGCTACAACCTCATGTCTCAGAGGTGGAAGCGGCTCAGAGCAACCGTTGAACGTAGTGGAATGTTCAGTTTGCCAAGCTTTTCCCCTGCCTTCTGCACATTCTTCACTCAAGTCCTTGAACCTCAACCTGGTAAATAATCAAATCCACAAGCTTGTGAAGAACTTAAGAATCCAAGACGTGTTTGTTCTTTTCTATTTTATTTTTTTTCTTTTTTTTTTTAAATGTATAAGGTGATATCTGTTTTTGCAGCTTTCGTGTGGTTGAAGTGTGAGGAGGAAATAGAGGACTGTGAGAATTTTCTAAGGGGGCACAAGATCTTAACAAGAAGTGGGAGGCACTTTGGGGTTAGCCCCAAATATGTGAGGATTAGCATGCTGGACACAGATGAAAATTTTATGCAGTTTTTAGACAGATTGTCTGCCATACAGATACAGTCATGAATCTCAAACGACGCAAGTGGTGGTAGCTAAGGACCAGGTGTGCAACTAGGAAACTCAGCAACACAATTTTGTTGATACATGGGGAAGCTCTCTCTCTCTCTCTCTCTATATATATATATATATATCTATGAGCCTTGGGTTTCATGTTTTGCCACAATATTATTAATTTATTAAGCCACCTTGGTTCGTTCTAATCTGTGCGGTTGATTGGCCAAATCCTTTGTGTTTACAAACATTGGTATTTGTAGAGGCAGGCATTTTTGTGCAATCCCATTTATATATATATAGAGAGAGAGAGAGAGAGAGATGGGAATTTCGTTTACCAATGTCTTGGGACATTCGGAATGTTGAGAGCATGATGACATTGGATGGTGCAATTAATTAGAGTTTCAAGATTTCTGTTTAATTGACACACGCAAGCAAGACAATGGTATTTTTCATTCTTCAATTTTTATGTAGGATCGTTCAATATTAATTTTTTTTAATCCATGAGATTAATATAGAAGAGTAAATTGAATCTGAAGCCTTGAGGTGCTGCTTCTTGCTTATAAGGCCTCTCTGGTGGCTCATTATTGTGGAGTTTCAAGACACAGATTTCAATTATTCTAACAAATTGATGGCTCTTTTTAGTCTTTATGGGCCTCTTTTCACTCAATCCCGTACTACTTGACCTACTCTTATTTTCGTAAAGCTTTTTTTTTTACCTCCTTCACGTGTTCCAAGTACTTCGAACCATCTTAAATAATTTTACTATTTTCTCTTCAATATATGTCATTTTAATTCTTTTTCAAACATGTTATTATAAATTTTATGAATAATTTCTTGTATGACTGCTCATTCATTTTAAGTTTTTTATCTCAGCTACCCATACTTTATACTCTTATTTTCCCTTGAAAGCCAATATTCAGTATTACTCCTTCTAGTTTTTATTTTAAGGCACTAACCAATAATTCTCACAAATTAATAAAAACAGTTAAAAGCATTAAATTTATCCTAAAATATAAATACTTTCCAATATTACCTTTACTAATTATATTAAATCTAATATCATTTTAATTATTACTCTCTTCCACTACCCATATTAAATATAGGCAAACATGAAAAAAATATTTAATGCTCTTTAGAAACAAGCAAGTGTCTTATAAAAAAAGGGAAAATCCCAAAAAAAGATAAGGGAAATAGTGAAATCTAAATTCAATATAGCGAAATCGGAAAATCTCAAATCAGTCTTTTTGTACTTTTTTTGCATAATTATGAGAATGTCATTGGATTTTTAACAACACGAGTATCTTAATTCACAATAAGAGTATCTCAATTAACAACATCAGCACAAACAACTCACAGCGTAAATACATAGTACCTGGTGTTGTTAATTTAGATACTCGTGTTATTAAAAATACAGTGTCATTTTTGTAATTAGGCAAAAAAAGTACAAAAAGAAGAATTTAAGATTTTCCGATTTCGCTGTACTGATTGAGATTTCTCTATTTCCTTTGTCTTTTTTTTAGAATTTTCCCTAAAAAAAAAACACTAAGAGTACTTATTAATTAGTGCCTTGTAATAAGAACAAAGGGAGTACTCCTCTAGTCATAAGGAAAAGAGAGAATGATTTTTTTAGTCCTATTTATTAAACATCTCATTAAAGTTTTAATATGAATGTACAATTTTACCCTTCACTTATTATTGTGTTGATTTTGTTTTCATTTAGTATTATGTATATTAAAGAATGGTAGAGTTAGAAAATTGTTGAATTCCGTGGTATAGTTAATGAGATTTGAGATTTTTCTTGATCTGTGTAAAAAATGTTGGAAGCCTTATATATTAAACCAAAGGAGTACATAGTATTGTTGATGCAATAGCAACATACTAAAACTTTGCTTTTCCCTTAAAAAAAACACTTCTTTTTTTCTTTCGCAATATATCCCCATAGCCCTATAGGTCAAGGACTAATCCTCCTTTCATTGTGATATATAAAAACACTTCTAACATGTTTTACACACATTACGAAAAACATTAAACTTCATTAAATTTTTTATAAAATTCAACAACTTTCATACAAACTGAACAAAGTAAATATAACAATAAATGAAAGGTTAACTTGTACATTCATATGAAAGGTTGAACTTAAATAACCGGCTGCTTGGACATGTTTTATTTAAAAAAAAAGTGATTTGATTTAAAGTTCAAAACTCAATTATATAATTTATTATTTGATTTATGCAGTAATGATAATTAATAGGTTAGATAATAGTAGTATAATTATAGGCATTATAATTGCTTTTATTGTCATATATTTCTTTAATTTTCATATCTATATATAATGTTATTTTGTTATTGTCAATTAAATTGTAATATTTTAATATAATCGGTTCGAATCCCTATCAAACGTCAGTTAAACCCTTTACACGTGCCTTAACCGGATCATTGCCCAATCCAATTTTTTGTTTCTTAGAAAATTCTCTCTCTGACTTATATTAGGACCAAATTTTTTCTTCTCTCTTTACCATCTATTTAAGAACAAAGGAGGACTTTCTAATCAATGATAAGTCCCGGTAATCTTTTCACATTCAAATCACTCATTCAGTAATATCTTCGTCGATTTCAACAACGCGATAAAGTTTTTTGTGAATTGTTGTTACTTTTTATAGTACATTAATGCAGACATGAAATTTTGATAACTCATTTAAATCTAAACAAGATTGAGGAATTTCTATGAAGGGTCAATGGCAAAGATGTTACGGATTTATTACAAGCACCAATCATGATGATTGCAAAACTTTCTTATTCCACCTCTGCATTTGTGCTTGATTTCTACACATTCGTGATAATGAGGTTTAATGTATCACTGTCAAATGTATTTTACCATATAAATGTATCCTCTTATTAAAAACAATTTTATTCAAAGTACTGTCAGCTATTAAATATTGACACATCTCACAACGGACATTTCAACTGATATTTTATGCTTTTTTTGGTACAAGTTTTAAAAGTTTTTTTTGTGTATTTAGAAAATTTAGGTGAGTTAAATCTCAGGGGTACACCAAAACTAAAAAATGTATTCGGGCTTAAAGAACGCTCACAGAGGTATTTACTGATTATCCATCAACAAGGTTACATTAGTAAGGATTTGAATGATCTGTATCTAAATTTAAACATGGACTTCGGAATATCCCAGTGGCCCAATAAGACAAACAGAAACCAAGTTTTAAATTGGTCAATCCAACATTGGAACGTTGAGGAGTAATGGGCCTTTTGTCCCGCATCACCTCATAAACCTTAAATTCTGATCCACACATGAAACTGACAAAACAAAGCTCACTGTGCTTATTACAAATGTTGGCCAACGTAAGACTCACCAACAACGTAGTGAGTCAGCAGTGTTAATTCGCATCATCTAAAACTCTGTTATATCACGGGCAATTGGGAATACTGAATCAACCCGTCAACCAAGATCAAGAGTTTTGATTATAAAACTAGATTACTCACTCATTTTGTATTACAAATTTACTTTCATAGACTTCGTGCCTAAGGATTTAGTATAGTTCATGTCAAGTTTTTATTAAGATATGGTTTCACTGTTAACCACTTTGTTTAACTGGAGAGCTAATTAGATATGCATAGTACAAATTTACTTTTTTTTTTAAATGATGATGACTTTAAACGAACAATCATTTTTTAAAAAGGTAGATAAGAAATTATTTTTATTTTATATTATAAGCTGTTGCAATAATTTTTTTCTTTAAAAAAATATAAACTCTAACAAGAATCAACTTTGAACATCCAAACTCTATACTTGTTAGCTCTTCTCGCCCAACACTTTTCTTAACAGCGAAACGGGGTCCGTTTTGGCTAATGGTTCGCGTCCAATTTATTCACCAGTGATTTAATCACAATATCAACATTTGGTTCTCCTAATTTCCTTTACTTGATCTTTAATATACCAAGCGTTGTTAAAGAAATAAATAGTTATCAATTATTATAAGTCATTGGATCAAGTATTAAAGCCTATGAGTTCAATCCGACATAGTGTTTCCACGAGTGGACAATGAGAGAAGAGAAACTGAAGGTTTTAATTTTGGGGTTGTTGCAGCAAGGCGAGTGGGATCTCACCGCCATCACGTACAACACTTTCTGGTGACCTTTTTCAAATCTATGTATTCTTCTAATTTTTCTCCCCTTTTCAGATCTATCCCTCCCAAACCAACACTTTATGAATCATTCCCTTCGCACTCATGTCCAGTACAAACTCATCTACTCAAGGTGGTTCTTCTTCTTCATCCTCCTCAAAAACTACTGATATAACGTCCGATCTGACCACCCTACTAGAAACCCATCTTATGGTCATTAACCATAAACTTAATGGGAAAAATTATCTCCAATGGTTACAAAGTGTGTTGAGATATTTACGGGGAAAGAGAAAAGAAAAATACATCAATGAATAAGCTACTCAACCTGCTCATGATGATCCAAAGTTTGACACTTGGTTTGCTGAAAATAACCTAGTGATGAGTTAGTTGTGTAATTCAATGACTTTGGACATTAGTGAAGGATATCTTCTTGCCAACACAGCAAAGGAGATCTGGGAAGCAG
>JBAGKO010000016.1:3102334-3121751 GCA_037177275.1 Acacia concinna
ATACATACATACATACATACATACATACATACATACATACATACATACATACATACATACATACATATATATATATATATATATTGCATTCTAATATAGGCACGTATAAGTTCAAGAACACAACAGCAAGGGTACGTACTAATTAAGCTCACTCAGATTAGAGATTTAACAAACGCATGCTAGCTTGATGTTAATTGAAATATATATATATATATATATATAACTTAATATTTTAATTTTGAAATTAAAATAGATAACTTTATAAACACCTGCACTCTGAAACTCAAGGCCAAGAGTTAAATGCAAATGCTACAGCCCAGAAAAGTAAAAGCAATCCTGGCCATAGGGCATTGAAGAGAACTATTAAATCAACGATCAGGCTTAGCTTGTGGGACATCCTACTCTTTTAATTATCAATTTAATAACAATAATATTTGTAGCACTTTACCTTTTCTCTTGTACATATATACATATATTCCTTTCAATCCAAAACGACACTGAAAGCGTCAATAATTGATCTAATGAAATAGATGAATATCAACATAAGTAAATTAAACTAGAATTCAGGGTTAGTTTTTTCGGCCTTAAATTAAGGGTATGATTTTTCAAATGATCTAATTAGGGCTTATTTGAATAGGCTTTAGCAAATTGGAATAAAACCTCTTTCATAAATATATCTTTACATTGAAAAAGCAACATCTATAGTCAATTTAAACATAAAAAAAAACTAATTGACACTTTCTTGTTTTTGTTATTTTTGCCTTGAAACATCCTCCTACCCATATCTATTTTGGACTTTCGGAATACAGCGAGTCACTCAGGGACATCGGTTTTAATGTGTGAAAATCGGAAATGGCAAGTTTTGTCTTTCCAGTTCTGAACCGTTCGTGTTATAAAATTTGGTCGACAACTATAAATAATAAGTATTAACATTCGAAGGCAAAAAAAAAAAAAAGGGAGAGAGAAAGAAAAAGTAAAAAGGATAATAACATTGGATCAAAAAAATTACAGCTAGAGAGTGAGAGATTTTTTTTAAAAAATATATTTGTACACTTTAGAATAAGTGTCTGATTTGGTAACTATGAGACCGTGGTTTCAAAAGCCTTTTTTGTTAAGTTGAAATAATATTTTTTTCATATATTTATTGTATAAATCGTAAAAACTAATAACTTGCTATTTACACAAACCGTTTGAGATATACCTATATCAATATGAGTCACTGTAGATATAAACTTCTATCAAATCAATTAACTTTTTTAAAGAATCATAAACAATATAATTATATTAATTTGAAATACTTAAATTTATCATTTTCTTTAAACTATTTTGTCTAATTTATAAAATATATAAAATATAATAATACATTATATAAAATATGATTAAATAATTTATTTATCTACTTTATTTTTACAAAAGAAATTAACTAAATTTTTATATTTAAAACTGATAGAAATATTAAGTATTACTCCTTCTAGTCCTAATTATAAGAGCCTTTTAAAGAATCCTAGAAAAATATTAAGAAAACTAATTACATTACTTAATCATATCATATCATATATTGTATTTTATTATATTATATATTAGTTTATAAGTTAAACAACATAATTTGAAGAAAAACAAAAAAAATTTAATATCTTAAAGTAATATAATTTACTTTTTTAAAATTTTTCTAAAATTCTCTAAAAGTCTCTTATAATTAAGATCGAAAAAGAGTATATAGTAGCACGAGCATGATGGTGAACTTGTTTATCCGTCCTTTGACCACTTTGAAGAGCCAAACACGTTTCATGTCATCTCCTCATCCCTATATAATGAGGGGGCCGCAGAGAAAGATTAAAAACTAAAATCCCTATTAAGTTCATAGAGGTTTTTATTGTAAAGTTTCAAACATTAAGGAGATTAATTAGATATAGCAAGGTTCTTAAATCCGGACCAATCATTGAATCGGTTGGGATATTTGGTCAAAGGTTAGTGGGTCAGATCGGAGTCAAACTTGAGCCAAACTGAAACTAAATCTGTGAGAGAGAAAAGATTTCAGGGTTATTAATAAAAAAAATTTAAGAAAAAGTTAAAAAAAAGATTTTATTTTTTTAAAAAAATAGCCCGAGTTGACCCACTAGATTGGACCAGTTTAAGCACCGGGTCGTTAGTTCCCAAGCTGGACCGGCCAGTCCGGTCCTAGTTCTAAAATTTAGAGATATAGTACTTTTGGATAATTTATTCTTATATCATTAAATTTCTCATATTTTTTCCTAAGAAGAAATACCCTAATTGTTCAGTGTGTAATTAATTAGGGGCTCTCTCCTGAAGAGATGCTCGATCTTTTCAGCTTTCAAAGGGTTTGTCATCTCTCTGTCATGGGTTCACGTGGACATGAAAGAGCTAAGCTAGGGATATAGGATTAGGACCCCCACCTCTTTCCCTTACAAGATGTTTTTCCTGTTTGTCCTTTTCTCTTAAACAATGCCATAGGTTAGAATATATATATATATATACCCACACACATATATGCCCCTAGCTGCTTTCCTTTGCTTCTTTTTCACGTCTGCTTGTTTTGTTTCAGTGGGTCAACAAAGGTTATAAGTCATACATTCTGAAAAACTATTACATCCATTCATCCGTACTGTATGTCACAGCCGCACTATAAGTCGGAAACAAACCATACACACTGCTATATCGGCTATTTCCCCAACAATAATAAATTATTAAATTGATTGTTTCAATGTGCATACAATAGATTTGATTGACCGAGAGATGGAAGGAATGGTTGATCGATGAGTAGTTTGATGATCTCGAGGAATTAAATCAGAGTTCAGAAAATAGAGATTGAGAAAGAGGTTTTAGGTTTTGATGAAATGGAGCACCAAAGACGGGACTATTACTATTTCTTTTTTTTTTTTTTTGCCAACGACTATTTACTATATGAATTGTGAACACATTTGTCGGGCTTGGTTTCTTTCCTTGCCAAAAATTTTCTTTGACAGAGAGAAAACAATACATAAGTGTGAAAAAAAATTTGAGGGGTTGTATTTTCTCAAATTTTATTTTTTACATAGAATATGTTTTTCTCTCTTTATCAAGAAGGTCCTGACAAGGAGAGAAGCCCAACCCCACACCTGCCATTGTGCCCTCGTGTGTGTTTGAGAGACTTTAGAAATAGTCGAATCGAGAAACAGCGATATCATGCATATATATTAATGAAACCAGACATTCACGATCGGAGGAAATAAGGATCGTTTCATGACCATATGTGTCTTGTTCCTTGCACAAAACATAATAACACTGCTTTCTTCTTTACATGAAAGAGCCTCTCTCGTTCTCCTTCACGACTTAATTATCATAAACATACTCATTATTTACATTCATATCATAACCCAAGCCAATTATTCTTGTTTTTTGTCAAGGATCTCCAAAGGGGTTTTATTACTCTGCAGCAAGTTTTGGGGTAAATTCTGGTCTCAATCACCCGGATAAATTCTGACTTGCATCAAAATTTTACCTCGTTGATGAATTTCAGGCTAACGCTTTTGCCATGATAAACCATCAAAAAAAGAAATTTAAAGAATAGAGAAAGCTCGATTTTTTTAATGTGATAAAGGGAAGGTTTGATTAAAGAAATGTGAAAAAGGTCGGCTAGGAAATGATGAAGCTACAGAGAATATTTTGATATTTAAAGTCACTGGGAAATTTTTTTTGTTTTTTTTGACTTTTCTGCATATGCATGCGCAAGTTGTTGTTAATGTAGAGCTGTGTGTGTGTGTGTGTGTGTAAGGGAGACAGAGAAAGATAGGGTTTCAGTTGTTGTGACTTTCTGTCTATGGTCTCACTGTTTTCACTGTAACAGCTGGGCTTGACTGTTTCTCCTAGTAACAGTATCGAAACGTTACTAGGTCACTTCTGTAATAATAATAATAATATCATTATTACTATTTAAAAAGAAAAGCTGAAAGCCCTATCGATGAACTACCCCTACAGTATCTCCTGCATCTAATGTACGTAAGCCACTTCGGCTCACTATTTCGTCAGTGCTAAAGAGTTTAATTAAATAAGGCAAATTAAGATTTGAGGAAATATTTAGAGAGATATGAAGGGTTGGTAAAAAGTAGAAAGTTCAAAGATGTTATAGTTTTTCTTACTCCTTCTGGATCATAGACCACAAACAGAAAAGGGAAACAATGTTATTCAAATGAAAGGTAAGAATTGGTTCATCTATTAGCTCTCAGACAAGAAAAAAGGAAGGAAATAAAACAAACGGAAGAATATATATAGGGTATAAGTAGGACCTTAGACTTGAGCTTTAGAATCCTGTTTTTACACAATATTATGTATACTTTACCTTCATTTTGTTCTTAATCCATAAACAATTACAGAGAATGTCAACTTCACATGCACACTGCACATGCTAGCCTAACTACCTATTTGGGAAAGACATAAAAGTCATTTCTCATCAAAGTTAAATTACTTATCAAAAAATATGTGTTTTGATAAAATCAGAAGTCTCTCTCATTCTCTCTCCACTTATGTTATTTCCTATCCAAACATAAATAACTTTTTATAAGTAACTTTGTTCTGAAGTAACTGCTCATAAATTACTTATCATCAAAGTTATTTATACGTAAACGGGCCCTAATTAGTTCTTATAAATACATAAACTGAAGTGTCTATATGTAACCTCACAATATAGAAGTAGCATCATCAGTAGACAGATATCAAGGTAAATCTTTCCAAATGCTTATGATCAAGTCCTTAATTAATATAATACTGGAGGCTTTATTTATGTAAATAAATCTTAATCATCAATTGATGTTTAAAGTTGAAGGAAAAAAAAAGGAGGAAATGGGTGAAAAGTCTCTGCTTAAAAATTTTATTAGTTAAAAGAAGCCACATTGAATGTAATTACCGTAACTTTTTATTTATAAAATTATATTTAAACAGAGATTTTTCACTAATTTTATGAGAGAAATTACATCTCCAAATTGATAGACTAGAAAATTGATCTGATGCTAAATTTTGTTTGAGGGAGTGAGGTATAAGAGGAAGAGTCCAAGTAATAAGGCTCCAGCCATAGAGTCCATAAGTAGATATATATGATGTCAGGTAGCATCTGATAGATTGTAAGGCTTTGGGCAGGTAAAGTAGAAAGTAGAAACCCTAGAAAGGGTTTCAATTTGTACTATGGTCAATCTAATTTTCACAAATTACCTCCCCCTCCCCCTCCATTATTGATGTCCTCCGAAGAAGAATCAGCCCAAGGAAGAGAATAACTGCTCGAAGATTGCCTGTAAACGCCGTCAGAAGCAGCAAAGGGCTGAACCGAAGAGGTGAATCCAGGCGGCGGCGGCGACGATGACGCTATGTCGTTGCAGGCATAACGAAGGAGTTCGGCGTTGGCGGCGTCAAGCTCCTTCTGAAGCCTCTGGACCTGTCTCTGGAGGAAAGTGATGGCGCCGACGCAGCCGTAGACGGGGTCTCTGACGCGAGCCTCCGCCTCGTAAGCGAGGGAGTTGACGGCGTCTTCTCGCTGGTGAGGAAGGATCTCGTTCAGAAGCTTCGTGACATTACTGGCTCCGAATATTTTGTGGACGTTAGCGAATTTCTGAGGCTCTTCGGGTGGGAAATAAGGCGCGAAGATGCAACCTGGCAAGCATTTTCTCCTCAAGAATTTGCAGGCCGCACATGGCGAATTGTAAGAGCTTGATGACGAGGACGACGAGGAGGCCATTATCGATCTCTCTGCGCTACAAAATATTCATCCCCATCAGCATCAAAACCTATTCACGCCACTTTTTTTCTGTTTATTATAAAACTACCTTAATTTACATTCGCTATGTTTGCATAGTCAATATTTACAATGATGAACTGAGGTTAAAGTATACATATATTAATTAAAAGCATTTCCCAATCAGTCTCTTGGAAGACTTAAAGCTGGATCAAATAGTGTAGTTTTGTCACAAACCCCTCTTACCATTTTTTCCACTCAGAATTCTCTCATACATTACATGCATACACATGCACATATATACAACTTTTTCTGAGTTTGATTTTTAAGAATTTCTTATACCAAACCCTTGCATATTTTATATCACAAAACTAGTGCTACCTTTTCCATTTCTTGATATTCACTTTCCAAAATATATACATACACTTCCTTTCCTCGTATTTTCCTTCCCTTTCGGTATGTTCATCCCCTTCTTCAAATTAATTAATACTAATCTCCGGTACTTGCTATAAGATTTTGTTCTCAGTGCAAGTTGTAAGATCTTACCTTAAGGAACGGAAGGTAGTATTACTGAATTAATTCAAAATAGAAACTTTAATTGGCTTTAAACTTAGAACTCTACAATTGAAAGGTTTTTGTTTAGTTTACAGTGGTTTTGTTTCTTCCTTCTGCTTCTTTTGACTGAATGTTTCAGTCCCTTATCAGATACACAGTGGTACAGTACTATAGCAGGAAAAGAACACTTTATCTCTTCTGCAGGAGGGAGAATTCAGCTGCACGATCAAGTAGATTATTATATAGTTATCATTAATTTCCATCTCTGAAGAAATCAGAGGAGCCAGCGGGCAGGGATCTGACCGATCCATGATTTCATAGAAAGCTATATAATTAATTCTCTGTCTCACACACACACAACTCATCATCATTTCATAAATATACACATACATGAAAAGAACAGCGAAATGGAAAAGCCCTAACGTACAGGTGACTTGCCAAAAAGAAGAGGATCCAGGGTACAAGAATTAACCCAAAAGAAACAAGAACAGATCAAGGTGGTATAATACGGAAAATTAATTGTTATAGAATGAAGCAAGTCGTTTATTTTAACTTGTTTTTTTTCCATGAACACGATTATTCCTTGAAGAGATCAGAAGAAGAAGAATAAGCAAACGGGAATTAATTACCTTGAGACTGAAGCTTGAGTTTGTTGGCTAGCCTACTACCTATAGCTTGCCGAGAGAAGGTAGCTCTCTAGGCAATGAGAGAGTGATAACTCACACAGAGGGATCTCTGATGAATTAGAGATAAGAATTGAAACCCTAAATATGAAGTGATATATAGTAGCAGCTAGGAGGGAGAGGGAAGATAGAGAGAAAGAGAGGGGATTGATGAGTGGATGAAGGAAGAGAAGAGAGAAGAGTGTAATAAATGGAGGAGGGTACACTATGAGAAAGAGTGACTATGACATTGCATCTAATAATAATTTCACCAAATGTGCCCCTGTCTCCCCATTCTCATTCCCATTCCACACTTTTCTCCATTTACTTGCACTCACCACACCTTTTCAATTATTATAATTCAATTCCTTTTCTTTTCTTCACAATACACACACCATAACCTATGATTGGCTTCAGAAATAATATCAAAAGTTGAGACTCGTGAACAAAATAATGTAGAAATACACACAATTTTAGATTGTTGGCAATATTAAAATTGACAACGTATAGGTTTTGGACTCCTTAGCCTGGACTGAATCATATTTATAAATAAACTTTAAGGGAGTATATTGTATTTATAAGAATGAATCGAAAGACTCAAAAAACAAAAGTATATCTTTCAAGAATCTAATTATACATGAGCTACTACGTGTTACTAAATTGTGTTGTCTGCATAATCCATATACGAACATCAATAAGGCTAAAATTAAATTTTTGTGATTTGTGTATGTGAGAGAGAGAGAGAGAGGGAGCGCGAGAGAGTGAGAGTGAGACTAATTGGGTGCTTCATTTGTAATTCATGAAGATCAAACTGATCATTACTGAATATTTGATATTGTGACCTAAAAATTTTGATATTTATATAGAAATAGCTAGTTATAAGGGTTTCGCATACTAGTGCAGATAGGAAAAGCTAGTAATGAATAAGCCTATTGTCTAGTTCAAAGGAGGCTATAAATTACAGTGTGTGAAAAAACTGATCGTATGCGATCTAGCTTCTGTTCATGTTCACACACAAGACAGATTCAAGTGAGAATCATACATAGGTACGGTAACTTGCGACAAATAGATAGCTGGAGGCCTGTGAGAATATGAATTTATATGTATTTGAGAAAGAAACATGCCTTTATTGATCTGTTTTGGTAAAGGTAATATGTCTTTTTTTCCCTTTTCTAAAAGATTGATAAGAGTTCCCTTTTTAATCTTTTACACCCCATATTATATTTGATATTGAGTATTGTAGCAGTTGGTATATATGTCACAGAATTACATGCCTAGCTAGATAAATGCACTCTGAACAAAAGCTAACAAGTTTTCAAAATGAAAAAGAACTCCAACACAGTAAAGTAAAGCTCTCATAGGAGAAAGGAGTTAAAACTAATGACTGTTCAAATCTTATTATTTTTTATTTCTACTTATTTAAATAAAATTGAATGAAGAGCTTCTTGCATGTTTCAAAAGATTCCATGTTTTTTTAAGAAAAAAATGTAAGAAAAACACAATTACTATCGCCCCATTCTATATCTTGCCATTGAGCTAGAGCTGGTGTATTTGCAAAATTGGCTTTAATATATTCAAAACAGTGGTTTCGTTATTTTAATTTGTAGTTCATCGACATATATAACCTTTGTCCATTATCAAGGACATGGGTAATAATGAATAATTAAAGAAATTAAAGTATTATAACTATATTATTACTTTTGTTTGGCCTGCTATAACTATATTATTACTGCAAGATATTTATTTTATTTCATTTTTTTACAACGATTGCTTGACTTTATATGTTATTGTAGAGGTCTGTGAAAACAAGAAAGTATTAGCCTTCATTGAATTATGCATACCTACATTTCGTGCTGAATTAGAAATGCATGAAATTTTATGATTTTCTTTTTTACAAATTTTATGTAATAGTAGATGCATACAGGTGGAGGGATTTGGCCATTATTCAATATTTTGACCCGTACGGATGACGCGACACACACACACTGTATATAAAACAACGTGTGATGGCAATTAAATTTCAAATATGTATACAAAAAAAGGGATGACGCGACACACTCTCTCTCTCTCTCTGTAAAACAACGTGTGATGGCAATTGATTTTCAAATATGTATACAAAAATAGCTTAGCTTAGCTTCCTGCATTTAAATAGACTCCTCAGTCCATATAGCTTTTTCTTACTTCATGTTTTGTCGCGTTCTGAGATTGATCCATCATATTAAGAAGAAATTATTGCTGCTGCTACTGCTATTATTATTATTATTAACAAAAACACTCCATAAGTCGACACATATACTCTATATATATGTGTGTGTGAATTATTAATGAAGGGCATATAGAGGAGATGTCATGATAGGCTAACAGGTTCACTGTGCAGTTAAATTGTGGAGCTTCAATGATTAGAGTTTAAAGCTGCATAATCGATCGTGGCCAACAATAATATAAAGCACAAGCCTATATATCCATTATTCCTCATTTTTAAGAGGGAAAAACCCAACAAAGCCGAAAAGGAAGCAAAGGATAATATAATTATATTATTACGTTTGTTGTTTAATTGCATGATTTCTTTTACTAAAAGTGGAAACATCATTGCTATGTATTAGTGAGCTCGATCGATCTTAAAACCGCCAATATGCCACAAAATTAAATGAATTGAATTGTATAGTTGGGTGTGGTATCATATGCCCCCTCCACATGTCCTCGCCAGGGACAATTAATTTGAGTATAATTTCTACAAAATTGGGTATAATTCCCTGAAAATACCATCTGAATAATTTGAAGGAGAATTCTTGCCTTATTTAATGGGTATAGAAATTTGAATATATCCCTCTGAAATTATTGTAGGATTCTTTGTTTTTTTTAAACTCGCACATCCATGATCCATTATATTTTGTAGAGGGTTTAAAATCATAACATCACTTTTATCAATAAAATAAAATAAAATCATAACATCACACTTCAGTGAGACTTAAGGGGATAGTTTTACGTCATTGGCTACAAAGCCTCAATATTACAAGTGATCAATTTATAGACATCTTTCCTAAAAATATTTTCCAGCATTAAAAGGACTAATTTTTTTTTCTAAAATTTTTTTATCATAAAGCACCCATTTGATGTTTTCAAGTGCAAATTGCTTTTATCTCTTTCAACAAGTGTGTTTTTTGATATTCAAAGTCGTGTTTTTCTCTTTATCAGGAGTAAGACCATTTACCACCTTAATTAATAGATTATTAGTTCAAAAGGGTTAATTAAGTGCCAAGCAAATTGAACCTCAATTGGCATTCATGGCATGTTATATAGGAGCACCTTGTTTGATTTTTCCTACGATTTTTATCGTCATATTTGAAAATATTATAATAATTAATTTTGATACAATAATATTAATTAAATATAAAATAATGCTACTTCATTTGATATCATTATTAATTATCAATATAATTTTGCAATTATCATATAGAAATGATAATAATTATTGAATTATAGAATATTTAGAATAACTACTCAATTGAATAATTAATTCTGTCATGATTAAGCTTTATAATATTTTCCAAAAAGCCTAGTCTCTGGGTTGGTGGCTGGTATGGTTTCTACAGTATATAAAGCTAGGTATAAGAATTACACACCACACACACACACACACACACCACACACACACACACTCACACACTCCAAAAGAAAAATAAACTAACTAACAAAGAAGTTAAAGAAAGAAATCACACACACCATGGAAATTAGAAAGCATCTTTGAAGAAATATTTCCCCTTTTGTGATTATGCCCCCACCAATTCCATCATCCCCAGCCACCTTCCCCACTGAGCCCTAATATATCTATTATAATAAAATTAACATAATATAAAAATATTTAAGTGATATCCGTACATAAATAAAAGAAATGGGAATATTAGTTGATCATGCACTTCAAATTATGTGTATATGGAAAGCCCACTTTTGGGGGCTATTATTTACGGTATAGAATTATTTGAGTAATTAATCGTCCTGTCATTACACATATAATATTAATATACCTTCATATATATGTACCAAATTAACACATTCAAGTTTCTATGGGTAAGATGTATATAACTCATTATATGTCAACAAGCGTATATATATATAGTTATTAATTATATGTTGATTCAATATAGCTGATTATATGGGAGTTAATTATAATGATGATAACAATTTGATATTTTCAAAAATCTATGTTTCACCCCGAGCACAACAATCAACAGTAGTTGCTGTCTTCTTACTTAGTCATTTGTCACCTTTCGTACCCAAACTATCACATTTTGTCGCCCATTTTTAATTGGATCGGAGGAGTGATACAAAAGGATCATATAATTAATGACATACAAAAGAACATCAATAAATGAAATTATTAGGATTAAAAATAGACAAATGTATGAAAATACCTTTAAGTAGGTGTTAATATAACTCAGTGTAAAGCTTGGAAGATCTCACTTTATACAATCAAGTTTATGATATTTATAACAGAGCTTTGTTGCTGATCATATTAACTTGATCTTTTTACGAGTTCGATCGTGGTTATAATCTTATATTGTCTACCCTACTAATTGAAAAAAGAAAAATAAAATAAAAATGAGTATTCTCTTTTTATCTGGGAGTAGCAACAGGTAAATAATCTCAAACATTATTAACTTGTCATCTTTGCATTTTGTGAAAAACAAGAACCAAGAGCAACTACGCGCTGTTGTTCTTGAAAAAAAGTAAATGAAAAAAATATGTGGAAAATGTAAATTAATATTGTGAACAATTAAATGTCACAAAATAAATTAAAACACGATAGAAGTTGGGGGATGAAAAGAAATGATGAGATTTGGGGACAAGACATGGCCTTTTACTGCACATATTACATATATTCCTGGGAAGGATTATGAGACAGATGAATTATTTAATTTATTGGTAGCAACAAATAGTGTCTTTCACTAACACACCAACCCCTTTTACTATGCAAATGTGTCCGACGTATCTACAAAGCACAGAGCCAAAATCATTTAATTATGTGTTCATAGTTACATCTGTCTCCCACCCATATAACTAAGTAACTAACTCACATTCATTCTTTTATTCTAGCCTCTTTCTTCATCCAATCACAATTTTGTCCATTCATAAATATTCACAGTGCCTACTTTTTTTTAAAAAAAAAAAATCTTCAACAACAATGGAAATATAAAAATAAATCCCATTTTCTTTATAGAGTATATGTAATCCTATCTTAAGGTGTACACTAATAAGTGAAATAACATGGATGAATCTAGTTTGGATATATAGCACAATTCAAATCTATATTATTAGTTGGTAATGTAGGGTGAAAAGAATTTAACCAAATAAATATGTGGCAGTTTGATTAATTTAACTGAAGCGACAAATGAGTCCTATTGGTTACCTCATAACATTCAAGTGGGAAAACTTAATATAGGGATTCATATCTTTAAAAAATTATACTAAAATAATTAAAATAATATGGTTAAATTTCAGGATGAAAATTATTGTCAAGCTTTACTGCAATTATTAAGAAATTTTGAGAAAGTTATTGTCGCATTACTTCAAACTATAATTTTCTTAAAGGTTGATACTATTCTTTTAGATATAAATATTGATAACAAATCTTGAAAAATAATCATAATATATTACTCCTCAAAAAAGAATTATACCTGTTATGGCTTTTAAATTTAAATTTTTTAATAAGATATTGATTTCAGATATAATTTTCTCTTTAAAATTCACAATTTTTTTTTTGGGGGTAAGATACTTGGCTTCGGCTACCTAACTAGCTAGGTAGCCAACCCTAAAGGTTTGTCCGATCCTATTAGTAGGCTCATGAATTTCCAAGTAAACAAGATTGTGATTTTCAGTTTCAAGAAGGAATTCAATATGTCACGTTGCTATAAACACGCATTGCCACCTAACCAACTCAACCACACTCTAAAAGTAAAGATTTCAATCATTCTCAGATTTTTCAATCAACATGCTTCTTCATCACCTGTAGATTCTCCAACTAGTTTAAGTTTCTTCTATTCTAAAGAAGTTTTTTTTTTTTTTTTTCGGAAAAAGTGTTCACCAATTAAGGAATGATCATAAAAAATGGGAACATTTTCGGATTAGTTTCTCAGGAAAAAAAATGCAGATTTGCATCTTCAGCTTCGTAGTACATTTAAATATTTTTTCACTTTTTCTTCAAATATTGCATAATGTATTAGAAATATATTTTTTTAAAAAAAATTAATCTTTTGATCCTTTTAATATTGACTCGGTCGCTACACTATAACTCAATATGACTCAGTCTTTTTACTTTTAACTGTTGAAAGAGGAAGACGGGGAAACAAGGACAGACAATGGATGATCAATAGTGACGAGATGGGGAGCTTATTTGGAAGCCATGCCAACAATGCCTTTGCCACGTAAGATGTGCTAGCTGATGATCTCAAGATGAGTTATGTATGAAAGGATTGATTTATTAAATAAAAAAAAAAGTGAGGGATCAAGGTTTTAACTAAGTTAAAAGTTCAAACTTAGTCGTACCAAATTATAGTTCAATGACTAAGTCATAACCAAGTAAATGCTTAAAAGACTAAAGATTAAATTTTCCTTTTTAAAATGTTAAAATATAACCAATTTAGCAACAGACTACTTTTTTTATTTATCAAAGTGAATGTGATAATTATAAATAGGTTAAAGTTGACCATATTTGATTTCTTTTCTCCTTTATAAATCATGTGGTTAAAAACACAGGAAAAGCTTGAAGATTAAGAAGGGCCATAGATTTCCCAACACTAACGTGCAATAAAGTACAAATTCTGAAATAAGCAATAAGGAGAATCATTGTAGTTTATTACATGTCTATTACAAGCAACAGTATAAGAAAAATAATCATTGTAGGTGGGCCAGCCAAAAATGCTAGCATGTGAAACAGATAAAAATTATAGAGGGTAAAATTTAGGGAAGGTTACCATGAGGTTCCAAGTAAAGCATGTGACCTCTAAGGGTATTTTTGACTCAAGGGAGGGGAGAGGAGTGTAGGCATTTTAACGGAAAAGAGGAATAAGGATTTTGTTTTATCTTATCTGGATAAATATAAAAGAAGGGGGGAGAGGGATTTTAATAATGTAAAAAAAGGCAATCAATAATATAAGAATATAATCAATATAAAATAAAATAGACAATAGTCAATGTAAAAGTTTTATAGTATAGCATATAAAGAAGAATTAATATTTATCATACATTAAAAAAAATTTACCAACAACTTTCAAAATGTGTGTATTAATTTATTTTTATTATTAAAAATATATATATAACAGTAAAAAAATACAATACAATATGATACTAACAATATAAAAAGGAGACAACCTAGACATATTAAATAAAAATCATGTGCATACTAATTCATAAAAGCCAAAATATAATATTTCCCTCCAAATTCCTCCCGTTTTAGAGGGGAGGGTTAGGAGGGGGAGGTAGGGAAAATCTTAAAAAAAAATTTCCCCCCTCTTCTAAAAATTTTTGTTATACAAACACGGGGAGGAGAGTAAAATCTCCCAATTTCCCTCCTTCCCTCCCCTCCCCTCATACCAAACAGACCCTAAAGATCCCACAATAAGTAAACAGCATGCAATAAAAAGTTATAGTGCAGAAAATAACATGTTCATGCTACTAATTTATTATTGGACTTTTTTGTGACCCTTCCTTAGAACCTCAATGATTTTCCCTAAAATGTAACTCTGCAGAATTATCGCAGCACCAAGATATTGTTCTAAATTCTGAATCCACTAAAGGATTTGGTATCAATGAGACTTGGCTGTGGCATTTAATTCAGATTCCTTGTGGAAAAAGGGCTCAAAAGAAAACAGAATCCTTAACTCAGTGGAGTGCCAAATCTCATCCCAATTCATCAATAACTCAAAATTCAATCAGCTCCACTTGTGTGTTAATGCCAGCAGATGACTCAGCATAATATTAATCAGCAATGCAAGCAAATAAAATCCATAATGGAATTCACACACACACACACACACAGATGTGTGTGTCTATATATATATATATATATATATGAAAGGAGAAGAATGTATTCGCTGAACTAAGTGGAGCTGGGATCTGAAATTTTTGCGCCATTTTGGACTTACAATATAGTGACTCTAGGTTGACATCCACCAAAAATGATTTCACCATGGTAGTACTAATAGAGTAATGCATTTTTCCCCAAAGAATAAAATAGGTCCCAAGCAAAAGATGGAATCAACAAGACAATGAAATCTATAAAAATATAGTGTGGTCCCAGAACATGAGGTTCGGAAACTACCAGCAGTCACTTCCTGAAACAGTTCATCTTAATGGCAAAGCAAAGGCTGCTATATTCATAACCATACTTAGCTGCAATAGGACATTCAATAAAGTCTCTGTGATGCTGGAATGCAAGTCTGGGACATGTTTGAAATTGTTTTTTCAACAAAATGGACATTGTGTACTTTCACCATTGAAGGAAGTCTGTTTACAAAATAATGTAAATAGTTATTAAGATTCCCTATTTGCTCTCCCTCAATAATGCATCTCATGAATCAGTCCACTCCAGAAAATTTTACACATTTTTGATAAATACGTTAACCTGTAATTGATTAAGGGAAGGTGCCAAGCGAGGGATGGAACTTTCTAGATCAACCACTCCGTTCTGAAGTTCCATGCCATTGACTTCTTTCTCAAAGCTTTTCTACAGTCAGAAATTAAATAAGATAAATACTCGGCACTTGGAAGCTTGACAAGCTCATCTTAAAGCAGTTTCATTAGTATTACACTAAAACGAGCTCACACCGAAGCTAATCAGCAATGTCTGCACAGAACAATACCATAAACAGGCATAATTTGTGAATCACCTGACATGGAAAATCAGATTGCAGCTAGACCTGCATAACACAAGAATTATACAAATGATGCATTACCAAGGAATATAAAAGTACAGAAATGATCAACCTCACAAGTAAGTCACGGTCAATGCTTGGCTTGAACAAGAAAATCTAACCAACAGTATTAATAAAGCCACCTAAGGACCTAGAATTTGAGCTGGCTATGATAACCACACCAGTCTCATACATTCAAGTAAACAACATGACTTCAGTATCCTTTAGGCTCATTATCTACCAAAATTTCTGATAAACTACAAAGGCTCTTCAAAATTGAGGTAATGAAATGCGACATCTGTTAATGTATTTTGCATTGCCAATAAAATCCTATTCTTTATCTTCTGGGACCTAATTTTTAAGATCAGCATAGTAGCTCATCAACGAAAGAATAATTTATAGGTCTATCAATTCCTGAGAGATATTTATGTAGAGTAACAGCTAGAAGCAAATTATAAGTACATCACCATAAGCTTACCAGGTGTACAAATCATCTTAAACTTGCACAAAAGGAGATGATAGGCATAAAGGAGGTGAAACAATTTAGTATTCCCTTAACATGTTTTGGTGCTATTAGAAGAACCAACTCTGGAAGTAAAAATATTCTACAGAATTTCTTCCTCGTGTAAGTCTTATGCTCAGATACCTTTTTTATTTAAAACACATGCACACTGTAACAAACTAGCAGAACTCAAAAATGACTGCAAATTTCTCATTATGCGGACTCCAAAGCATAAAATATTACACTAACCAGCCTATGATAAATGAAATTCATGTCATTTGAAGGTGTTAGATCAATTGCAGAGATAATATCCAAACCAAAAGGAACGGCCATGAATGAATGTCCATATATCTTTGTTATTGTAATTGCGCTGTCATACATGAGATATTCCGTTCTCACCAATTATACCAGTTTAAAGTCTAGAGTTTAGAGTTCAGTGTTGTAAGATACTTAACCAATTCAATTTTGTCCGTCGCAGTAGTGAAGGTTATTGACAAAAAGAAAAGGAAGCAGCTGTCCTGGCAATCCAAATAAACAAATATATTCAGGATATTTCCCACATGTAATACCTTCATCAGAGGCCTCCTATGACTGACAGAATATCCTCAATCAATGTTTCCATGGCATTACATAGAGAGAAAAAATCAGGAGTCTGCCATAGCTTTCACAATTTTCAAAAATGGCCTTCAATTCTGCTTAGTCCAGGCAATTTTCTCAGATCGCCTGATATGTTATCTCTCAATTTCTTCACATCATCCCACCTACCATCACCAGCATAGACATTAGAAAGCATAACCTTGTAAACACTATCATCAGGATTGCTCTCAAAAAGCTGATGAGCTATGGTTTCTGCTAGATCAGAATTTCCACATGAATTGCAGCATGATAGGAGAGCTCCCAAGACGCCTTGGTCTATTGGTTCTGGCAAGGATTGAATGAGATTATAAGCCTCTTCTAATTCTCCTGCACTCCCTAGAAGTTTCACCATATAAACATAATGCTCAGTTCTGGGTTCAATGTCAAATTCATATTTCATCCTCCTGAAAAGCTCCCGACCATCTTGGGCTAGGCCGCCATGGCAACAAGCACAAAGGAGAGCAGAGAAAGTGGATTCATCAGGTACTACACCTTTATTTAGCATCTTATTAAACATCCTGAAAGCCTCAAAGGCACATCCATGCAAGCCAAGACCTGAAATAATTGAATTATAAGAAACCACATTATGCTCTGGCATCAACTCAAAAACTGTATTTCCTGAGTGCAAGAAACCACACTTTGAGTACATGTCTACAAGAGCCGAAGAGACCATGACATCTGATCCCAGTCCATTCCGAAGAACATAACCGTGTATCTCACGCCCAGTCCCTACGTTTGCTGACTGAGCAATAGAAGCCAGCACACTAGCAATTAAAACAGTATCAGCCTTCTTGCCTCTCAAGTTCAATTCCCTGAAAAAAAGCAGGGCTTTTACATAATCTCCAGTCTGAGAATATCCAGTTATCAAAGCAGACCATATAACTAAATCAGGTTGGAATATACTTTCAAAGACTTTATAAGCTGAAGTCATGCACTGACATCTCGAGTACATGTTGACCAGCAAACTAACTACATGAGAATTAGAATCAAACCCATGTTTCAGACTTAACCCGTGTATCCCATTACCAATCCTTAGCAAGCTAGAATCTGCCACGCTTAAAAGCAACCCAACTATTGTGTATCCGTCTGGCTTCTTCCCAGCACACCGCATAGCGTTGAATGTTTGCACCCCTTTATCACATAAACCAGAATACCCATAACCAGAAATCAATGAATTCCACAAAACCAAATCAGGTTCAGGAATCCCATTAAACACTCCACCGGCATCCTTGACAAGACCCAATTTAGAATAAGCTGTCAAAAGAGCACTGCCACAAATAGAGTCCGATCCTAACCCAGAGACTAAAGCTCTCCCATGAACAAGTCTCAGGCTAGCTGAATCGAAACTCTCAGAACATGCACGTACAATACAAGCATAAGTGAAATTGTCAGGTCTTGTGTTAGTTGTAAGCATGTTGCTAAAGAGATCAAATGCATTGCGAAACCTCTGGGCTTGAGCGTAAGCCCGAATCAACGAATTCCAAAGGTAGACGCTTCGGGTGGGATTTTTGTCGAATACATGGTGGGCAGAATTAACGTCCCCATTAGCTGAATACTGCCGGATTATTTGAGTAGCGTAAAACGGGTCTTCCGAGAGATGAGACTTAATTACCAAGGCATGCAATTTCTTGACCCTCAATAAGGATTTGCAAATCTTGCAGAGTTCGGATTGGAGTAAATCAAAATGGGTCTGCATTAAATGGATTACTTGATTTCTCCATACGCTTTCTTGATCCTGGAAACATAATCGCTGACGAGATGACTTGAAATCAAATATGATATGAAATGGGCTGACTGAACCTTTTCTTCTAAAATCAAAGAAGCTGACAAGGAGCTTCAAGTGGGAATATGGGCTTGTCGTGAATTGGGTTGTGAGTGACGTTATACAAAAACGTTGAAAATGAAAATCTCGTCAGATGGTCAAGCTGTGCTGAAACACACACACGGGGAATTTTATATATAGTACGGGGACTTTTAGGGTGTTTTGGTTTGAACGGATGGGATGGGATGGGATGGGTGGGGAAGGAGGGTATATATGTTAGGTTTGTTAGAGAGGAGAAGAGGGGAGGGGAATGAAATTTTTGTTTGGTTTAAGAGGGTAGGGGAGGGGTGACAATAATAGATTTATTATTTTACCCTTACTTCTAATTTCATACTTTTATACTTATATGTTAAATTAGTTTATATTTAGCTTTCAACTAAGTTATTTAATTAATTTTTTTTGCCTTCAAATTATTTAATTAATACTGCAATATATGTTTATAAAAAAATTTCAACAATTAATATAATAAATATTTAAAAAATTACTTAATTTGAAATTTTTGGTTTAGATTACTAGGAGCTACTTCATGTTTGCATGTGTAGGAAATAATTTTTTATTTCTAAAAATTTAATTTTAAAATTTTTAATTATAATAATATATTTTTATTTTAAA
>JBAGKO010000016.1:3149192-3161434 GCA_037177275.1 Acacia concinna
ATCCAAAACTTGCCATGCATATCAAGGAATTCAAAACTTGCCAACATTAAATTTTGAAAATAAACTTTACTCATGTTTATCTTCAATTTGCTCAAGAAGATATTCAGATAAAAGGTCTCGCACCATATCAATGTCATCGGCAAGGAAAGCTTCTTCATTACTGAATATCTGCAAAGTAAAAAATAAGCCAATTATAATACATTATTAAGGTAAATGCAAAAAACTGACATTGCAAAAATATTATAATTTAGGGTTTTTGCCAACGAGTTGCTGAATATCTGCAAATTCAAAAAGATGATTTGCCAAATAGTTGCTCCAACGGGTCTCCTTTCTTTTCTCTTTTTTCTTGGTGGGGTTTTTGGTTTCTTTTTTTTTTTTTTTGGGGGGCGTCGGGAGAGGAGGGTGGGGGGTGCGAGGGGAAGGGGGAGTGCCGAGGTCCCAGGAGAGAGGAAGGGGGAGTGCAGGGAGGTAGTCGGCCGAGGGGCCGAGAGAGAGTAAGGGGGTGGTGGGGGTGGCGTGAGAGGAAGGGGGCCAGTGTGGGTATGACGGGAGAGAGGCGGGGGCGAGGGGGCCGATGTGGGTATGGCGGGAGAGAGGCAGGGGGTGCCGGGGGGTCGGGTGGGGTGCCGGGGGGAAGTGTCGGTGGGGTGGGGGGAGTCTCGCCGGTATTAGGGGGAGTGCAGAGGGTGAGAGAGGAAAGGGGGAGTGCAGGGGAGGCCTTTACGATAGTGGCGAGAATGTATTGGGGCCTTTATGGCGTCCTTATATCATGCTGGGGACGCCATAACTTACTGCGTCTATAATTATATTTATGGACGCCGTAAATCTCCAAAATTACTTCAAATTACAATAACGCCACTGTGTTGACTTTTTACGTCTTTGTTTTTGGAAAGTGACATCTTTTATTGCCGTTAAATCAATTTTTTTCTATTTGTGTGAGTAAAAATTTAAGATCCATACAGTAAAGCTAAAGGGTGATTCCGTATAATTAATAATGATAAGACTTATATTTCATGTGGATGTAGTTTCAAATTTTACTCCTGATTTAAGGATTTTAATTTGTTTGAAGGTATATGATATGTAGATGTGTATACTTTCAAAAATTTTCAATGATTAAATTCAATTTAATTCTAGAAGTTTTCATGTATAAACTATAACATCTGACCCCAAAAAAAAAATCTGGACCAAATTCGTCTTAAAAGTGTTAATAAAAAAATTAATATTGTCCCTTATTGTTAAAAAGGATTAACGTTAGATTTTTAACAATAAACATCAAAATCATTAGAATAAAATTTTCCTCAACACATGCCTTAATCATGTTAATTAAGATAAGAGAATTTGACTCCCCTAAACTTTATCTTCAAAAATTATTTTTTGTGAGCATGCTATTATAAAATTGGCCTACTCATCAAGTAGCTGCCGTTCTATTTTTCTAGTTTTTTTTTTTGACAAATTAATTCAGATGCAATGCACTGCCTCTGCCCATAGCACCTTCCAAGAAACTCCCCATTTCATTATTTTCTCTCCTTCCCATTCATGCATATATACTGTACACTTCTCAATACCATTTCCTTTTTAAATTTATTATTATTATATATATATATATATAGATTAAATTCGATCATATCCCCATGCCAATTATTATAACTTTTCTTTATGCGCCTCCTTCTCATGCTATGTGTTTAATTATTTTATATTCATAAAATTTTTATAATGCAATATACTCCCTCTAATCTTTAATATGAGACATATTTATCTAATTTGATTGTATTAAAGATGATAATTATTAATATGATATATTTTTTAAAAAAACCTTAATTATTTTTTTTAACAATCTCATTATATCTTTTTCAATAGGGGTAAATTAAAAAAACTGACAAAAATGAAAACTGTCTTATATTGAATACTAATTAAGATTATCCACTCACCAAACATATTATATATTAAAGACAAAAGGAAAAGTAACAGATCTTATATGTATAAAGTAAAATTTCTAATAAACTGCATTATTCATAGTTAATGTGTTTTAATTTTCTTAAATGATGTAAAATGTATAAAGGTTTCTAATTTCTTTACTTTATAAATATTAATATGCAGCATAATAATTATTTTTACGGACTTTTTCTTAATTTTGGTTCTTTAAGGTTCACATGTGTCACGTGTTTTAGAATGACATAATAGTAACGAAATCATAATGTCTAAGCTATGGCAAAAGAACGGCTAACTTATGAGGTCATGATTTGTGTTAATTAACTCGCACTTTTAAGATTTAACTATGTAGTATTTATAAAATGGAAACATTAATTAATCAACTAACACCCTTATTGATTAATCTAGTTTTTACTCTTCCAATATTAAGACATTGATGCACACGGATGACATAATTTTCAGACGCAAGGGATTATTAACTTTAACTATTTAAACTCTGTATAGCATCAAAATGTTATTTTTCTTATAATTCAATTATTTTAAACAATTAAATTCAACTCCCCAAAATTAATTATTGGCTAGCTAGTATGCACAAATATTAATTAATTCCCCTTCTAGAGAATATCACGATTAACCTATTCTGACTTTAGATCTCACTTTATACTCTTCCCGACTTAAGAAATTCAACAAATTCACTGTCTTCCCACAAACGTTTAGTTTTTAAAAAACTCATTGGCGACGTACAATCTCCACAATATTTTGTGTAAAACACGTGTTTTCCATATTAAGTTAATTACAAAAAAATGTATAATTTAGAATTAAAATAGCTTAATGTTAAAATTTACAAATGTGGAAATTAAACTAACTTAATTTAACACAAAAGTTTAGTATGAACTACTCTTGAGAACATTTTTTTTTTTAAAATATTAAGGTTAGCATTTGGAATCGAAAAGAAGGAGAATAAAAGACAAATAGGTAAGTGATGCGTACCAAGGTAGGAGTGCTTACTTGTTTTTTGTTTTTTTTTTTTGATTTTTGCCATAATAGTGCTTACTTGTTATTACGTCAGGTTTGATTTTTCTTCGACGATTATACGTACACACACACACACAGAATTTTTTCTTTTAATTCAAATATTCATTTTTTTTAAAATTGAATTAGGGTATAAAGTATTCTATGGTCCATGCATCTAGTATACTAAAATATTCCTTTAGATGTGTCCAACGCCCTAAATTTTTTTTTTTTTGCGTACGTGCTGGATGAACAAAAAAGACTTTAAGGTGTTTAACCCACCTGAAAAATATTTCGGTGTACTAGATACTTCAAAAAATACTTTATAATATTAAACACATCTTAAAAAATACCTCAGAGTTATGAATACACCTTATTCTTTTTAATTTACCCATGAAAGTTGAAAAAGTTATGCTCTTTAATCAATAGAAAAGATCCACTTATTTATCCCTCCATGCATTGCATGAAGGTTATGAAATAATAAATTAATTATATATATAATCTATGACTTTTGACTAATTAATAAGTGTATAATTATAAATTTATGTTAATATATTGATTGATTTAAATTCTACAAAATAAAAGTAAAATACGACTTATTGTACTCTCTAGTCTCTATTATCATAAAGAAAAGCTCTCGCAGAAAAATATTACATCCATAAACGAATATAATATGAATATTAATTAATTATAATTTTATAGAAATAGCGCGATATCTTAAAATCCAATCCATCCAGTCCAAGGCAAAAGCAGCACCGGATTTGCGTAAAATCCACTTGATTGCTTCACTTTCCTCACAGCCTTCTCTCTCTGACTCTCTCTCTCTCTCTCTCTCTCTCTCTCTCTCTCTCTCTCTCATAACTTGAATCCTAAGTATAATGTCATTCCTCTTCTCTTTAAATCAACCCAATTACCTCTCCAGCTTCCTCCTCGATCACCCAGTAGTTATCTATATATATGTGTCTCTCTATATTTTCTCACGCCATTGAAACGTCTCAATGACACAACAACCATTATTCTTCCAAGGAGATTAAGCTTGACGCTATATAGAGAGCTAGCCACTAAATATATATATATCCACAGACACACACGGACACACACACACACACATATATATATAACCCCACCTTCATCAGAGAGTGTCTGTTATTGGGACGAGAGTAATCAATTATAATGGGTCGCCATTCCTGTTGTGTAAAGCAAAAACTGAGAAAGGGTCTGTGGTCCCCTGAAGAAGATGAGAAGCTCTTCAATTACATTACCAGATATGGCGTTGGCTGCTGGAGTTCTGTTCCCAAACTCGCTGGTAAGTAACAAAGAAAGAAACTTCTTTTAATTTGTTCTTGTTTCTTTATATTCAGATCATCATCATTAGTTTGTTTGATTCCAAACTGTACTGGTTCTTTTCTATCTATCTTCAGGATTGCAAAGATGTGGAAAGAGTTGCAGATTGAGATGGATTAATTATCTGAGGCCTGATTTGAAGAGAGGCATGTTTTCTCAGCAAGAAGAAGATCTTATAATCAGCCTCCATGAAGTCCTTGGCAACAGGTAATTAATAAAAATGATTCAAGCGAAATGAAAATATATATGTATTGAGTATATATATACATACATCCTTTTGGGAGGCTAATTTTGATTTGAATTTTTGCAGGTGGGCTCAGATCGCAGCACAGTTACCAGGAAGAACAGATAATGAGATCAAGAACTTCTGGAATTCAAGTCTGAAGAAGAAGCTGATGAAGCAGGGAATTGACCCAACCACACACAAGACATTGATGAACATTTCGGAACCTCAGTATCATCATCAATCATCAATGAAGGAGGAAAAGAAAACCACTCTCACAGATTCTTCAGACACACTTCTATTACCATCTTCTATACAGATTCCATTCTCAGTCTCATCATCATCACAAGGATCATCAGCTCTTGCGGGAAGCGATTCCAACAACCAGTTTGATAATAATAATGGTTATGACCCATTGGCCATTTTTGAATCGTCGTTCCAAATGAGTGGTTTAAACCAGTTATCTTCCGGGTTCGGATTCAACATCATGTCCTCAATAATGCCAGGTCTGATCACAAACCCCATGACGGAGTTATCATCGGAAAACAATTCTGGTTCCAGAATCAGTTCAAGCAATAGCTTGAGCAGCTATGCTCAAGCCGGAGGAGGAGGGTGTCAGGTAAGTAATAACAGCTTGATGATGGATCCATTATTGTGTCAGTTTCAAGTGAATGGTAATATAAAGAACGAAGAAGATTATTACCAGATGATGACGACGGCCGTGGAGGCAGCCGCGGCGGGGTCGTCTTCGTGGGAAGAAGATGGCGGCGGTCAGATTCTGAATCAAAGCTCCATAGATTTCACCGCCACATATCCGTTAACGTCACTGTCAGAAGATCTCTTACCTGCGAATTTTGGTGCTTTCAACCATATGTGAACTGTAAAAAAAAATAAAAAAATCCTCCTCCTCCTCCTCCTTCTTTTTTTTTTTTGTTGCTTTTGCATTTTTTGATTGATTTTTAACCTATAGAAAGACGGTGATGTGATAGTACAGCAAACTTCTACCAGATGGATCTATCCCCCTACTTTCCCTTTATTTTGGTTTGTATTTTTTTTTTTTATGGATCGTTGATATATGTATTTGGTTGAAGATTTAATTTCATGTGACGATTCTTGCAGATTAATTAATTAATGAGTGAAGTTAGCTAGCTAATTTTGTGGCCCTAATCTCTTTCCGAATTGTCCACAACTAATCAATTATTACGTGAACTTGCAGTGCTTTCTTCTTCTTCATCTTCTCTCTCCTTTCTTTTCTTTCGGTGGGCTTTCCCTTTGCTGTCATTTACATATCATAACATTATATATATCGATCGGCTGGTCAAACACTCCAAAACGATCCGAAACCACTTCTTTTATTAGCATATTATATATCTTTAGACGCCCGTGTGATGTTGAAAATTATAGATATGTCCATATACAAATAAGTGTGTGTGTGTGTGTGTGTATGAGAGAGAGAGAGAGAGAGAGAGAGAGAGAGAGAGAGAGAGAGAGAGAGAGAGAGAGAGAGAGAGAGTGTGTGTGTGTGTGTGTGACAAAGGCGAGAGAGTGATGGGCTGATCAAGTATGTCTTGATAATCCCATTACTAGTTTTATTATTTACATTATAAGTCTTGTTATTTCCGCTACCGATTATGATAAAACACATTTACCCTTAAAATGTAAAGCCAAGACGAGCTTGTTAATCCGATTATAAGTTTTGTTATTTACCTTATGAATCTTGTTATTTTCGCTACCGATTATATCAAAATCCTGAGTTTGCATTTTATGTTTGGTGAACACAATAGGTGCTAGTATGTTTTGACATAATGGTAGCAAAAATAATAAGACTTATAACATAAACAACAAAACTCGTAACGAGATTAACAAACTTGTCTTGGGTTTACATTTTAAGGTGGGGAACGCGTTATGTTTTACCAGTAACATAAATAATAAGACTCATAATATAAATATAACAAAACTTATAACGGGATTATCAATTAAGTTTGATCAACACATCACTCTCTCTCCTATGATGCATTGTCACATCACTCAATTTCAAAAATGTCATATTCCCACGAAAAGACTAAAGTGGCATTTTACAAATTGGGCTCCCTTTTTTAGGTTTCAGATATTCATTTAATATTTAATTGGCATTTTTCCAAATTCTTATCATATTAATATGTCTCATCTCTAAATCTAAAAACATTATATCTATGTGGAAAATAGTCTGAGCTGCAATGATATGTAATTAATTTATTAATTAATAATTTTGGCCAAAAAATAATGATGAATTATATTATCAATTATTAGTTGAGTTACTAATTATTTTTAAGTTTTAAAAATATAGTTGAGAAAAATACAAATAATTACCTTCAAAATTTTAAAAACTCTAAAAGATGACTCGAATATGATAAATGATAAATGAGAGGCAAATGACTTATTTGAAATATTAAAATTGTTGATAGTGACTATAATTAAACCGTCAATGATTACAACTAAATATAATATGATTAAAACTCAATGTTTAATTATAGTCACTAACAACAATTTTTGTATTTTAGAGAAGTCTTCTACCTTTTATTTATCATTTACTATATTTAAGTCATCTTTAAAAAATTTTAAAATTTTAATGGTATTTTATTTATCAGTTTCCAAATATAACTCATGCATGCTTGAACATTATTTTCCAACCATGCAAATAGTGTGCGCGCGAGAACCAATTTTGAGAAAAACATCCATTGGCTTCGGGATCTGTGAATCTACTTGTATCTTCGTTCATGGGAGATCATAGCGATGGAGAAACAAAGAAACGGACGTACCTACGAAGAACAACAGCAACTTTATCCACCTTCATATCCTTCACATGGCCTTAACCTTCTAGACTTTCGTTCTGCTCATCCACAACAAACTCACATTCTTCTTCGGCATAATTTTCATTTCTATTACAATTTATTTATCTTCGTTTTCCAACGAAATTTATGGGCAAGGGACCCTTCTCCTTTTACTGCTCTGGTTCCGTCATCGGCTTCGGAAAGTGGCTGAGCTGCCGCAGCAGGTGACCGCACGATCCGGCTCCCCTAGGAACATCAACCTTGGCGGCGGCCTCATAACCAAGGCCAAGAAAAAGCCCGCCGGTGGAATGAGGCTGTGGATGAGGTTCGATCTGTCGGGTCAATCAGAGCTCGTTGAGTTGGATAGGAACGCGATTATTAAGCGCGCAGCGATTCCGGCCCGGGATTTGAGGTTTCTTGGCCCTATCTTCTCCCAGTCCTCCAATATCCTCGGTAATGATTTTGACATTGTGTTATGTTCGATTTTCGGTTCTGTAGGCGTTCTTGTAAGCAAATGTGGTGTTCTCTGTGTTTTCTTAGATTAGATATGGCTTTGATTAGACTATGGCTGCTTAATGTCGTAGTGTGAATGTTAGCTGGTAACAGAACTTGGGAATTGGAATGAGCCAAGTGAGTGATTGTATTTTTGCTATTTTTCAAGGGTCTTGAGTTATTTTTATGCGCGTTTTAATCAAGGATGGCTGATTGCGATTTTGAGTTCTCTTTGTCCACTTCCGGCGGATTTTGTTGTCTGCATTGTTTATTCCCAGGTTGCTTCAATAGTTTTTATAATCAAGTCATGGCAAATGCACTGAACAACGAGGAATACAAATTAGTACGATTACATATTATGCTCTGATTAACTGCTACGTTATTTATTAGAAGAATTACTACTGCAGCAATATACTGAAACATGTGTGTTTACTTAATTTTATTGTTGAACTTGGTTGAAAATACGTTCATCTTCATCCATTATATTTGTCCAAGTAAACTTCTAGTCTACAAGTTATCATTGGACACAAAGCTTTCAAAAGTCTCCTTCTAAAGCGCTGGCTATTGTTACAGTTGGAGCTTTTCACTATGGGTTCAACCATATATAGTTTCTTTTTCTCCTGTATCCTGATTTTTATCCGTGTTTGCATTTTACCTTTTATGTGGAGGAGAACTGGGATTGTTTTTGACAAAAGAAAAGACAGAACAAATAAATCAGAAAACCAGATAACAATCTTAAATCATTTGCCACCTTTCAGGTGGGGATTGATTAAAAATACATAAATATCTAGAAGTTCAGAACTGGTGTTTACTTTGGTAACATTTTTATCAATTCTGAATTCTTTGTTTGTGCCCAAATTTTAATTCTCAATTATAGATATAGATATTCTGTTTTCATATTTTTTTTCCATATTTGGTAATAGCACGAGTAGAATCAAGTATAGAATAATGTAAAATCTCCTTTTCAGCCAGAGAGAAAGCAATGGTAATTAATTTGGAGTTTATTAAGGCTATAATCACAGCTGAAGAAGTGCTATTGCTTGATCCTCTTCGCCATGAGGTTCTTCCTTTTGTAGAACAACTCAGGCAACAACTTCCAAATAAAAATCAACCTCAATTTCATGCCCATGCTGATGAACAAGAAAAGGAAATACAGGTTCCACCTGGCAGACAATTGCTAACAGTGCTAGAGCCTGCAAGTAAGCAATCTGAGCTTCCATTAGAGTTTCAAGCTCTGGAGATCGCTTTGGAAGTTGTCTGCTCACATTTGGAGTCAAATGTGGCAGACCTTGAAAGAGTTGCATACCCTTTATTGGACGAATTAGCTAGGAGTGTCAGCACCAAGAATCTTCAAAATGTTCGAAGTTTGAAGAGTAATGTTACACGTTTGCTGGCACGTGTGCAAAAGGTATGCTGCATATGTAGTTAAGTACCATATTTTATGAGTGACTGAGAGCAACTCTGTGGTTAGCTATATTTGGCTCTGGAGTGGGATGGATTAAGTAAAAGCTTGTTGGAAATGCAAATATCCCCAATCTGTAGAAGCAGGATTTCTTTTTGTCCAAGCAATATTTTCATTAGACTCGGGTAGACAACAGCCAAAGGCCCTACTTTGGTGACTAGTAATTTTCTATCTTAAATAGTTCTCAGGGGATATTTAATTTTAGTCTTTTCATTGGGATGAAATTGAACATCATCATCCATTCACTACATGCTTGAATTATAAGTGCATGGTCCCCTTTTCCAGGTGCGGGATGAAATTGTACATCTATTGGATGATAATGAAGATATGGCGCAATTATATTTGACGAGGAAGTGGAAACAGACTCAGCAAGAGGTGGGTTATTCAGGGGTCATATCCACAAATAGCCTCAGTACCGCAGGCCTAGCCCGTCAAGTTTCTTACAGAAGCGGAAGTCTTGTGACTGGAAACTTTGTGGATGATAGTGATGTGGAGGATCTAGAGATGTTGCTTGAGGCATATTTTATACGGTTGGATGGAACACGCAATAGGATACTGTCTGTAAGTGTTTTTTATTGATCATGGCATAACCATGATACAGAACTATTTCTCTAGGACCAGACCGTGTTCAATGTCTTCTTCATCAATTTGTATTTTGATTCTTCTGTCACGCTATCCAAGTCAAGTTTCTATCAAACTTGCACTAGCTTATCAGAAATCAAAATAATCCATGTCTTGATGTGGGTGAGCAATTTTTGTCCCCATTGTATGACTGCTTGTCGGTTCATGTTTTAAAATAACATTATTTAATTGCAGGGTCACCTTTAAATTCACTGTTAAACAGACTACCAGTATTAATATCAAGGGATTATAAATACACTATAAATTTAAAGGCCTGAACAGAAACTTGATATAAACTTAGAAGACTAAACATATACTTTAGCCCTTCCTCATATATAGACAAGCTAAAAGTTACGTGTAGATTATCTTAAATCTTGATCCCATGGAGGCTGTGAATGATAAGTTGGGTGAAGCATATTGATTTCTTAAACTTTCAGCTCAATTTGACTCTTATAAAGCCCTGTTCAATATGTGTTCCATGAATGGAACTAATTGAGAGTATGTTTGTACAGACTGAAGTATTACTTCATTTGTTGTTCTTGATATCTGGTATGATTCTTATTGACTCTGACTTTGCAGGTTAGAGAGTAAATTGATGATACAGAAGATTATGTTAACATCCAACTCAACAACCAACGAAATGAACTCATTCAGCTGCAGTTGACCCTAATCATTGCATCATTTGCTATTGGAATTAATACTTTGATTGCTGGTGCATTTGGTATGAACATTCCATGTCAGTTTTATAAAAACACTGATGGACTATTCTGGAGGCTTGTCGGTTGTTCTTTTGCAGCTTGCACGTTGCTTTTCCTGCTTATGCTGCAATATGCCAGGTCCAAAGGCTTGCTTGGTTCGTAAGTATACTTTGTTATCTAAAATTAGTGTTCTAGCATCAATAGAATATACAAAGTTGAAGAAGATCAGAGGCTCTCTTAATTTATAGACCACCCAAGACTATAGGTCAGATGATTGAGAAACCATAGCTTAGCTAAGTATTACAAGTTCACTAGTTACTCGCCTGAGAAATGAAATAGTTAAGGTGTATAGACTTAAATATTTTCTTTTTATTTTATGAGTCTAACAATCTTGTAGTTTATGTAAAGACTGTTATGTGGTCAAATGAGAGATGAAAAATGTACCTTTGGCTTCATTCTGAAGGTTCCCTGTTGTTGACTCGATATAAAAGAAGATCCATGTGAGATTCATATGATAATAAAAAATTCAAATATGAAATATTTGCAAAAGTAAATGCATACAAAGGTATCGTGAAGATTGAAGATACTTTTGCTAATATTGATGGTATATAGACTATTCCATGCCAGACTAGCATTTAAGTTTTTTTGGCCTAATTGTTAGACTATATATAACCGAGTTTTGAAGTTTAGAAGTGGCTAGAAATTTAGTTTAGGTTAATTGTTACCAAGCTCATATTAAACTCTTTAATGTGTTATATAGATCAGTGGACATGTGAGTTAAGTGTCTTGAGTGTGTACGTAGCCACATGGCATTGTATTTTCATTGTAAGAAATATGGAGCAAGTCTTTAGTTCCCTCGACGGCTCGACCATATTGTTTCATTACATAAAACTTGTGCACGGCATAGCCCTCGGAATAATATTTATTATATGTCAATAACTCAATGGCAAATTGTCGTAGTGGTAATCTCCAGCCTCGATTGCATGAGGTTTCAGACTGGACCCTAATATTGATATGTTTGTGTGCTGTTTTAAAATTGTATAAAATAAAAATTATATATTACTACGTGTACATTTTGTGATAATTTTATGATATGTACTCTTTAATGGAAGGCTTGTTTATCTAATTTAGAAATATCAAAATAAGCAAATTAAATTTCTTAATTACTACCTCTGGTTCTAAATATAAGATTTCTTTAACTTTTTTTTTTTTGAAGATTAAAATAGATAATTAAAGGGTTAAATAGCAATCCACCCCAACGTTATTTCTCAGTTGCAATTTTAGTCATAACGTTATTTTAGGCGCAATATGTGTCCTAATGTTTTTATTTAGGTGCAATTTCCGTCCTAATGTTTTTATTTTGGTGCAATTGTAACCTTATTTAACAGAAGTGGTAGATGGAGTTAAATTTTTAGGGTTAAACAACAATTCACCCCAACGTTATTTCTTAGTTGCAATTTTCGTCCTAACATTATTTTAGGTGCAATTTTTGTCCTAATGTTTTTTTTTTATACATGATGAAAGTTAAGAAACAAACAAAAACAAAATGCTATTGCTAACCCGGTTCCATGTGAACTAAGTCAATGTCAAACTTATCTACTAAGTAGAATTCAAGCTCCATATTGAGTGCTCTTTTCGCAAGGTTATCTGTA
>JBAGKO010000016.1:3161534-3174181 GCA_037177275.1 Acacia concinna
AGAGATGTGTGTGTGTGTGTGGGTGGGAGAGAGAGAGAGAGAGAGAGAGAGAGAGAGAGAGAGAGAGAGAGAGAGTGTGTGTGTGTGTGTGTGTGTGTGTAAAGCGCTGGCAGAATTTGAAGAAGAAAGTTGTGAGGGGCTAGATAATGTTTGTAGTATAGGTATTATTTATATGAAAACTATATATGGATTTGAATGGCTGGCAAATATATTAATCTTGATTGCGAAGAGAGTAATTCCAAAAGTCTGAAATTGGGTGTGTCCCATTTATAATTTGAATTATTGGAGAGAGACGTATATGTACAAACAGAGGTTATTATATAGGGTAGGGCCTCCTTCTGTGTGTATAAGAATATTGCTTTTTAGGTAATCTTTTTGGTGTAGAGCCAGTCCCTCCCATAACTTCATGCTTCTTCTTTTTATTTTATTTTTATCATCTAAAACTTTGCATGCAGATTTTTCTATACATGCATGTTCATACCCTTTTGGATCATGTCACACCTGTCTCATACTCCCTCCAGTATTTTTTACATGCAACAACTATCCAAAACACACATAATAAACCGGTTATTAAAGTTAGTTAAAAGTATTTTAAAAAATGTTTGAGATATATTTTAATTTTCAAAAATCTATACCCGGTGAGGGAGCATGAGTGAGAAAAAGATATGAGAGAGACATACAACTAATCAAGGGTAAAAATAGAAAAAGTGCATAAAATTTTAGACATGCTTATATATATGACTAAGTTTTTACCAGAGAGAATGTTGCTTATAAGAATGATAGGAGGGCATATTATTCGGTACTACTCGTAGTTAGGTATAGTAATTGATTTCGAGTGATCTTACTTAATGATGAGATAAGTCAATAATATAAATTATTATTGAGTTTTTTTTTGCCAGCATAAATTATTAATGAATTACTTTGTATTATATTTATATGAACCAATTACGCATATTGATCATGATAGGGAAGAATTGATGAATGAATATTACTTATGAGAGTGTGTATACGTGGTTGGGCCTCGGAAAAGTAAAAATATAGAGGGAGGTGTACCAGAGGGGAAGTACATATATAGAAGCATTTAAAAGGTAAGTGAAGAGTCGTGAATCGTAAATTAATGAAGCTGCTCCAAAATTGCACGCAAAAAACATTATATTGTAAAGAGGCTATTATGTATGTTTATATTAGCTTTTTGAGAATACATAGATTTTGCCAAGACTTCAACTGGTTCGCTTTTCTTGAACCATGATTTACTGTGAAACCAATATATATATATATATATATATATATATATTAAAAAAATGCTTTTGCAATCTATAATACTCTCTTTGGATCAAAATATTAGCTTAAAAATGTGAAGGGGTCCGATGTTTTACATAATAAGCTAAAGTTTGGCAGTTCCAACCTTCAAAAAGCAATGAACTTTAGGTTAAATGAACATAACGGTACGTCTTAACATTTTTGTTCTATTTGAACTTGTTGCACTTAAGTAAAGTTCATAATGTGAAGTTGGTATGCATATTTGGGGATTGAGAGGCAAAAGCTAAACAACAAATGAAGGGTCAAAATGGAGGACCACATACATATGTGAAGTGGTCCTATATATATGGGGCTATTCCTGAGGCAAGTTGCCTTAGGTGGTGGAGATCACTGTTTTATAATTATAGTTCAATAGTAGTCACCCACGTACACACTACTACAACTTGGGACTACTGTTTAATATACGACCTGCTTTTGGTGGTTCCCATTTTATTATACCAAAATACATTAATAAATTCAATTAGGGCATGTATCTTCTATATTTACTGTGTGACCATAATTGTCATTATATATTAGCTAATAATTGATCCTCTGACCAATGTTGATGTTATGCGTGCTGTTTTTCTTTTGAAATACATACACTAATCTTACCATTCAATTAATCCACATTAGAATCATGCAAAACAATAGTAACTAATTTAAACTCCCCACATTCAAATTATACATGTAAGAAAAAAACATATAAATATATTAAAAAAATTAGCATCCTCACACCATTTCAACCTCTACCGTTAAATATCTAATTATTTTTTTGTATTATTTATAATTTTTTGTTATATTTTTTTAAATTTAATATATTGCCTCTTAGTGAATTATATAAAATTTCTTTAGTTTTTTACAAAAATAATATCGACAGTAAATATTAACAAACTTTAACTCAATACAAAACATTAAGTCTTATTATTTACAAGTAAAAAAATAATATATAGATATATGTGCGCGCGCGCGCAGGCTTGAAAGTATGCCTAATTACCATCGTAGTTGATACTAGAGATTTTATCTCAGACAATATTATTTCTAATAGGATGATACTTGAGCCTAACCTAATTTACCAATTTGGCCCCACGCGACATTGATGGTTTCTATATCTGGCACTGCATGTTTACCCACAAGTAATATAATATGAGTGGTACACAATCGAGAACAAGCTAAGTGAAGATAAGGTAATTATATTTGAGAAGATCGAAGAGCTAGGTGTGACGCATACATGGTTAACATGATAAATAGAATAATAGTCAAGGGCAAAACTTGATTAAGAGAAAGCAAGATAAATGTATTAATTATATGTAATATTATTGTTGACGTTGACAATTAATAACCAAGATGCTAAACTTACAACATGTTCACACACACATCTATGAAAATTAACTGCTAAAGGATCTGCCGCCAAGGCAGGCGTAACTTGATTAAATCACACACACACACAGATGTTTATGTATTAGGAGGCTATGTCTGAATCATTAGGGTTTTACGAAAAGTTTTCAGGCGTTAAAAGCAAGTCATAATCAAATATCTTATGAGACATTCATCATAATAATACACATACTTTATATACCTTTCATCTTTTTTGGGGGGTGATTAAGTTCAAAGACATTAATAATGTTATGCTAAATCATATCAGGGTGACGAATTAGTCCAAGCTAATAATTCTAAGTAATATATGCCGACGCAGCTAAATGGAAGCTGTGAGGAAATTGATCTTTTGAATTGAAGACTATTTTTGATGAAATGGTCAAAAATTAAAGTAAGCAAAAAGATCAAGTAGTGTTGATTTTAAGAAGACAAGGTGGGAATGAAAGAACATGCAAGTATTTTTTCCAAAGAAAGAAGAAAGGTTATTATATGTCCCTATGTTTGAGTTCAAGCAGAATATAATATAATATAATATATATTGGAGACTAATTAAGTAATTAAAGTAATATTTATATAATGTTGATGGTCAACCAAGGTTCCTCCGACAAATAATATTGGAATGGTAATCTTTTGCTGATTTCTTGCCTTTGAACTTTTCAAATTGTAGCTACCTGAGATTCCCACGCCGACGACAAAATATACTCATAATTAAAGCCAAACACAACATTTAAATATGTGTGTGTGTTGCATGCTATTGCGGTATTGCTAGCTTCCTCGTAATCCCACAAATATCTACTTTCCACTGCTGTCTCCAATTAATTCGTAATATGACTTATTTAATTAAACTAATTTGAGTATATTAAAGAAATAATAAAATAATTAGTTAACTATAATACATGTTATTTGATCTCCATAATCTACTTATTATGTAACATCATATAAACAAAGGTAGGCAAACTAATTTGAGGAAAAAGTAATAAATAGGGGAGATAAAGTTTTTTTTTTTTGGGTCAAAGGGGAGATAAAATAATTGAGATATTGTATTTTGGGTTAAATATTAACAATCCAGCTAGTTCTATATTAGGAATTAAGTTGTTGTTGTTGTTCAGCACCCCTTTAATAATATACTCCATTCGATTATGATTTAAGGGACCTCTAACAAATTAACTCGTCAAAATTAATGAGAAGTCGTGTTTAAGTGGCCAAAATCCCTCCTGTCAGAACTAATACTTATTGGTTAAATAGAGTTCGTTTGCTGAGCTTTTTTTTTTTTAAAAAAAAAACTTTGAATAATTAAATATGTATTTTTCATCAAAAGTTGTTAAGAACATATGGAATATTTTTTCTTGGGCTTGATAAATTCTGTTATAGTTATTGCGGAGATTTTCAACTACTCAGGTGGAGTCAAAGTTTCTTGACAATTTAGAAGGAAATCATACTCTATCTCATGAAATCATTGAGTAAAAGAAATACTAATAATATTTGAGGAAAAAAACCAACAACTACAAGTAATATTAATTCAAAATAAATAATGGCATGATAATAACTTGTATTTCACATATACAAATCATATTAACGGCAAGGGGACTCGAGGAAAATGTAATAATTAGGCATAGAGGAGACATAGACAATGATGATACGTTGAACTTAAACTGAGAGGTTCTGGAAGACTTAAATTATGAACCAATATTATTAATTATTTTACAAAGTGAAAAGTATAGTTTGACACATTACTGAGAGTGACATTCGTGGAATGATGGATCATTAGGTTAAAGACCCTAAGGACTATATATATAATAATTATAATTACAAGCACAGGATCAGAAGGAATATACAGTTCATCTTTATCACCAAATTTGTTATAAGTTTGAGGATTGAAAATTAAAAAAAAAAACAAACAAACATCATATATTTTGGTGTGTGCATAATTGCGAAATATCTAAGGGACGATTGTGTTTGACATTTTGTAACCCTTTTGAATAGTAAAAGTGCTAAGGTTGGCTGCCTTTGTTGAATTAAATTCGGCTTTTTGGCCTCACAGTGATTATGATCTTAAATGCCACAAGGGAAACAAGGTTCTCTTCTCTTCTCTTTTCTTTTCTTTTCTTTTTTCCTTTTTAATTTATTTGGGGAAAATTGCATAAATTCGGGGCAATATGAGAAAGGTGAACAACAGACTAGAAAGTACATAGTAAAGGTTTTAATTCCTTAATTTGAACGCCTTAATAATGGCTTCTCAACAAAGATAAGCTCCAAGTTTGACACATATCTTTAAATGTGTCTTTCACTCATTGCTCCAATTTCCTTCTTCCAATTACGAAACTTCTTATCATTCTCTCTGAGTCAGTAGGTACTAATACTATCGTCTGACGAGGACAGCCATTTTTAAACCTTTGTGTGTTTTTTTTTTAACCGTCAAAAAACATTTATGCATATATGGTTTTGTATAAATGTAAAGACTTTAGGGGAACACAGTTCAATATGACAAGAAATTGTTAATTTTAAAATTAGTTTTCATATTAAAGAATTTAAGTTCAGTTCAAGGTTTTGAAGGGTCAACTTGTTTAAAGATTAATAAAAAAAAAGTGATTCTGGTAAGGCAAACATGATCAATGCAACCATCATTTGCAAAAAGTTTATAATTAATAGGCTAATTAGATGACATTTTTAAAATAATCTATTTTAAAAAGTTAATTCAAATATCTTATCAAAATAAGTTGAATGAAAAAAATTTTAACTAAATTAATGGTAGTTATTTATTGGGAAAGTTATCAATATTACTCATTTTGAAGGAAACACTAATGACTTAGGTTATAATCAAGGTCAAGCTCCCTTGACCCCTTACCTATGGGACAATCTTCATGTTACTAAGTTGTCTAAGGTAGTTAACGGCTAAGTTTAAATTTTAACGGTATGTTTGGCTGTACATGTTTACATTATTAAAAAAAAAAAGATTGAAAATTGAAAATGTGAAAAAAAAAAATTATAGGAAATTTTAAATTTGTGCAATGGCAGACATGACTGTGTATCGAAAAATTTACGGAACATGATGACATTCTGTTTTTGAGCACACAGGGAAAAGGCCTAATCAACAAATTGATGTTGACGCTCCCCTTCAAATATAGGGCTCTTAAACGTGGCCAAACCACCCCCCCGGGAAACACAAAAAAAAAAAAAAAAAGATATATATATATATATATATATATATATATTGATGACCAGACCTAAAAGTACAAATCCGTTACCAAGAATCATATTCCATAACAGTAGGAAAGAAAATGATCCCACTTAGTTTCCATATTAATTTTAAGATATTAAAAATAAAATTAGTCATTAAATCGGTTGAGACACTAGGTTAAGGATCAGTATGTCAGATCAGAGAACTAACCAGAGACTAAATAGTTGAGAAAGTCAAAAAAGGTGAACCAGTTCACTACCGAGTCAATAGGTCTGATTCTCCAATATATTCAACTGGACGGGATAAAAGACCAATTCATCGGTTTTCGATCTGAACCGCTTTTATACCATGATTAATTCATAGGATGCCAACTTATTTTTAAAAGAATATTTTTCCATAATTTTTTTAGTACATATATTTTTTTCCCATTGTTTATGCTTTTTATTTAAGATGTATGACCCAAGGCCCAATTATGCAAAGAAGGCATTTCTTCACTCTAGTTAATGGTGGATCAGACTGGACTGAACTGGGCTGGGCCGAACCTAGCTGATCCAAGGGCATCTTGATCAATGACCCATGAATCCATTTCACAGCTCAATATTTGTCCAAAAAATCATTATGTCTTTGGAGATGTTACCAAAGCTAAAAATGTCTTTAGGGAGTGCCAGCTGCCTGCGAGCTTTGGAGGTCATTGAAATGAGCGAAAACTCCAAAGAATTCCAAAATTTTAAAAGAGAGAGTGACACATAAATTTAAAATTTGAAATTAATTATTTTTTAAAAAATTAAGTTGTTAATGGTGATACAAATTTAGTTAATCTTGTTACTTTTATAGGCAGCATGACTGATTTGGGATTTTGAAATTCAAATGAGATAAAACCCCAAAAAAGAATTCCAAAATTCCCAAATCTTAAATTAGATTTGTTTTTAATAATTGCAGTCCTCTATTGTAAAATAAATTATTTGAAGAGAACTAAAGGAATAAGAAGTGATGGATATGAAAGAGAGGTCTATGTAAAGTACTAGTAATACTTTTACGCGTCCCTTACACACTCTTTCAACACATAATAATAGAATGAATAAGAAACATTAAGAGTTTTAGAACCACTCAAAAAAGGAAAAGAAGGAAAAGAAAGAAAAGAAATATGATAATTAGAGAGTTAAATGGGCCTTTTTGAAGACAGAGGGACTTGACCCCTCACGATTTCTAAAGTTAACAAATTTTCTTTTTATTTTAATTTTTTTTTTTTAAAAATGGAGTTCATAGGTTCGGGCAGGCACTAACGGCCTGAAGTTACAATAACGGGATCGAACCCGTGACCTCCTCCTACTTGGGAGATACCAATACTATTAGGCTACAAGGCCTTTGATCTCTTACTCTAAATTTGATTGTTGTTGGTATGAACATGTAAAATGACATTTTATCTTTATTCTTGTAAGATTAACACTTGTTCAAAAAATCTATTACTATCATGAAGTGAATTTAATCAATTAATATTCGATTTTCTCTTCAAATTGGAATCAATTCACAGCTTTATTTGTGGTTGTAATATAAATATTAAAATAAAAATAGATATTTTGGGTTTATCTAGTCCTGTCTATTGAAATCGTATTTCAATGCGTATGCACATGCTCATCCATAAGTGCAAAATTATAGAAGAACACTGGACGTAGCTTAACATACATAGAGGGCCAGATTTATGCTGGATATCAGTGTTGGGAGGAGAAAAAAACTAAAAGAGACAATATTATCACCCCTTGAAAATAAAGACCAGCGAATCAAAAATCACATCAAACTGACCAGTCCGAATAAAAATTCAATGAACTGGTCACATATTTAATTTAGTATATTTTTGAGTTGGTGAATCAGACCGGTTGACCTAGACTTACCCGGGGTGACCAAGACCAATTCGAGAGTGAACCGATTCACCCCATTTTTTTAAAAAAGAAGTTATTTTCTTTATAATTTCATAGTAATTAGCCTTATCTTGATTTTCTTATCTATTTAGTCTCAAGTTAGTTATCCGGTCTAACCTATTGATCTTGACTCAATGCTTTTAATACCTTAATTTAAACTAATTGACAAAGATTCCCTTTAGGAGATAATTTGGGGGAGGAATGTGGCCAGCCTCGCCCTTATGCCTTATACATCCTTCCATTTCCCCACAAAAAAGTCATATTCTAATTATTCTCTACCAAATAAGTTAAGGTTTGTTTAGTAGGAGGGAAGGGGAGGGAAAGGGGAAATAAAAATTTTATGAGATGAATAGAAAGAAATTGAAGTTCAGTTATAAAATTTTAATAAAAAGAAAATATAATATAAAAAATATGAAAAATTGGTTAGAAAGTTTTAACATCACTTCTTAATTTTTTTAAAATTCAATTTATAAAAAAATCACACATACTAAACAAACCCTAACGCTGGATCCATTCAAAAAGTTACCTATTTTACCCCTTGGAGTATTGGATGCTGGAATTAGTTGTCAGAAGCATGGAACAATCAACAGATACTAGTGAATAGTAAAATCCACGAGTACATCAATATCCTGCACAATTTCCTTGGCCATGGGAAATTGAAAAAAAATGTAAAACACTAATAAAGGCATTGGATGCACCACATCCATCAGCACCTTCCAATCAAAGGAGGGAATGTATAAATCAAAGTTCAATCTAATTTACTAGTAGTAGAGATTACAAAAAAAAAAACACTACCCGCAACATCAGCCTTGAAGGCTCATATAATGTTTACACTAATTCAATCAACCAAATACAAAGAGTTTAAGACATATTATAACCATGCTAATATATGACATTTTCAGAGGAATAAGACGGAAGGATGACATATGTGCGTGCATACATATACGTATGTATGAAAGCACATACCAAGATCCAAGGGCAAAAAATTACTGAAGAAAGTTACATTTTGTGGGACTATTTCTGGATTGAAAATATGCACATTATTGGGTTTCTTTGAAGAATAAGTTATACCAGGCCAACGGATGATTAACTTGTATGATCAATAAGTAGTCCATGGCCCATATAGCCTTACTTCAACAATAATGGGAATTGCATTGAACTCTGCAATTTCGCATTGTGAATAAGTTCAGTACAAATACACTCTTGCTTATTTGAAACACTTGCATAACCAGAATCGATTATGGCACAAAAGGTGGTCTGTGCAATTGAGCTCCCGTTTGATAGAGAGTGAGGTTGTGAATGGCTTTTGCAAAAAGGTCCTTCAACTCAGGATGCTGGGCTATAACAGGACGAGCTAACCCCTCGAGAGTATTCAATGCATGTTCTTGCTCAAGAACCTTACTATTGCCTACGTTAATGGCAAGGTAACAGAGCAGAACTAGACCAGGCTTTTTGGCACGATCATTGACGCGGATCAATCCCATAAGACTAGGAACACCTTTGAACTCCATTATTGTGTTGGAGTGACAGGCAAAATTGTAATTGTCAGGGCACACAAATTTACTTAAAGCGGTAGCAGCTTCAATGGCTACTTCCACATCCCTGTTACCAAGTTGAGCAACTAAAGGACCAATGATTTGTGGAACTTTTCCAGGAAAGTTTCGAGCCACTGACCCAATTGATTTAATTGCAGGAATTTGCAATGCCGGATTGTTCTCCTGTTGAATCACTCTCAAAAGCTGATCCAAAACTGCTTTTGCTGCTGGAGCAGTAGGCTTAAAAGCCACTCTTCTAAAGTCAGCATTGGATTCTGCTACTGCAGCTATCTCCATGATTGCCATAAGGCAATTGAGCTGCAATTCACCGCTTTCTGTCTCAATCATTTTAGCCAAACAAAGCAAACCTTTGGTCTCTGTAATTTTCTTGCTGGTTGATAGACTCCCTCTGCAGAGTTTCCACAAGGCCTCCGCACAACTTATTTTGAGCCTTTTCTTCATCTCAGAACTCTCAACCTCCCTTTCCTTTCTGTAATGCCCACTTCCTCTGCTACTGCCATGATCAGAATTAGCAGAAAACGATGATTGGCCAGAAGATGACAAATTCACGACCAGTGAATGAATACTTGCTCTACCTGCTTGAAGCATGGGGTCACTAAGAACATTATCCATGGACAACAAGGAAATCAGTGGTCTAGTCACGTTCGCTCTCACAAACTCCTCCTGAGCAATGGGGCCCTGTTCTGCCATCTTAGATACCAAGTTTGCCACGGCAATCTGAACCCTCATCGGAGAATCGCCGAGAACCTGGACAATGATCGGAACCCCAAGCAATGCTAGGATGAACTCGACCACTCTCTCTTGGTCAGCAGCAATATTGACCAAAGCATTAGCAGCAGCAAGTTGAGCATCGGGGGAAGCAGACTCCTTCAGTAACTTCAGCAAAGGCAGAAGACCACTTTCTTCCGTGATAATATTCTTGTTGCGCTCGGTGTCTTTAGCGATTGAAGCGAGCTCGTTGGCCGCCTCGGCTCGGTCCTTGAGTTGACCCATTTGAATTGTGGCTGTGCAGGACCAAACCCAAGCGAGAATTGGGTCGTTGCTAGCGATCGGAGGGAGAGTCAAATCGGTGCCACCGTCTGGATTTAAGATACTGAGAAGCCACTTCATATCACCGATAGAAGATTCAAGAAGATTCGAAACCTTTCGGAAGTCAGCGGTGGAGGTTATGGAGAAAACTTGACGGAGAACCCCACTGTGCTTCTTACACTTGCGGATAAGGGTTAGGGCCCGTTCGAGGTTCTTGGAGACTTCGGCGACAATCCGGCGAACAGGCCGCTCGTAGAGAGAGGGAGTGGTGGAGGCGAGTTTGACGACGGATCGGAGCATGGCGGAGAGGTGGTCCACTTGCTTGGCGAGATCAGCACATTCCGGCCTTAAGGATTCGGCCTCTTGGGCGGCTCTCATAATTCTGTCTCCCAGCAAAATGGGAAACGATAGTTCTTGTTGGATGGTCCTTTCGTCCTCAACGTTCGCCATGGGAAAGAAGATGATGATGATGATGAACACTACCGAAGCAGAGACGAACGGCTTCTCTGCTTCGTGCGGTTGTTTTTTCTCCAAAAAACAATAATAATAAAATTTAAGAGCAAGAAGAAAGGTTGGGATTTGGATTAATGTTGAAGGCAGATTCCGGTTAGTACTGGAACGGAGAATTAGGTTGCAATGTAAATTTGAGCGAAATGAAGCGAAGAACTGCAACGTACAAAAGACGTCAATGGTCAAAAAGAAGCAGCTTTTGATTTTTTGATATGAAAAATGCAATCTTTTTATCGTTTTTGTTAAAGAGGCGTTGGGGTGGGGTCAATGCGGTGGCTGATGAAAAGGAGTGAAATAATTGAGTCCAAAAACAAAAACAAAACAAAAATGGGAAATTGGGAATTATCATTAAGGTAACCACAGTTGAAATTCCGAACTTAGCTAAATTTTTTTTTTCCAGTTAAGGTAATAGGCAGTCTCAACCGACAATACAATTTGAATCTTGCGAATCACATTTATGGCAAAATATATTTACACTAAGTATTCAAAGGAGAAATACTTAATTAGAAAATAAAAAAGTTCAAATTCTATCAAGTGGTGTTGATGTTTTTTTTGTTGTTGTCGGTTGAGTTAGCAAATACAAGTGAGCTTTAAATTTAGGGAGAAAATGTAAATTTAGCAAAGAATAATAACATCATTATGAGTATCTCTAAAAAAAAAATTTCAGTGCATAAAATAGATATTAACAATTTATTTTAGAGTAAATATAACAATGTAGTTAAAAAGAGTTAACTTCAATTACTTTTTACATTATGGATCTTACAAGTCTTTTCTTATTATTATTTTGATAATTTTAATTGAAAAATATCACTTTGACTTATGGGACACTTTTATTTCAGTTAACATCAAGAAATGCTAACATTGCACATCTCTCCTTTAAATCAAAATGAAATTAAATTTTTTCAATAACAAGTAATAATACTCTTACTTTATTTTTTTTAGAAAAGATTTACAAGACAAAAATAGAATTTTAGCAATACATTAATTAAATTTTTTAGTGAAAAGATAATATGGCCTTACTTTATTTTTTCATAAAAACATTTACAATATATATAAAGATACTTACAAGGCAAACATGTGAACAACCAAGATTTTTTAATTCTCTTGTCAATCACATTATTGTTTTGTAAATGTCTTTATTTGTTTTGAAAATGTTCATGTTTGTGTTTATAAACACTTTAATCCAAAAAAGTAAAATAAGAGCATTATTGTCTTTTATTTAGAGAACTTTATTTTATTTTGACATAAAAGGTGCTATGAAATTTCAGGAATTTTTAGGGGTAAACTGAAAAAAAAAATTGTTTTATAAGGTCTAAGTAGTATTTTTCTATTATAAAATTAAAATAATAGAGAGAAAAGATGGGTGGAACTTATAATAAAAAATAACGAAAGTTAACTCTATCTAACGGTATTGTTATATTTGTTTCTAAATAAATTATTTATGCTAATAAAAAATAACAGAAGTTAACTCTATTTAATCTACCATGTTGTTATATTTGCTTTTAAATGAATTATTTATACTTATTTTCTACATTGAAAATAACTAATTTTATTATATAAATTTACACGTTCGCGCTTAAATAAATGTTAAGTTATGTTCTTCACCATTCATCATCACTGCCAAGTCGAACTCAAGACGAGAAAGTTGAAAGCAAATGCTCCAACCGTCCAGCCATAGGTTCACTCGGACCAGTCCGTTTGGTTCACGGAATTAGAGGGAATGTAATGGAATGTAATACAATGTAATGAAAAGTAATGTAACGGTGATTACATGAAGTTGTTTGA